>JAUMHE010000079.1:8855038-8871352 GCA_032359235.1 Enteromius mattozi
CTGTTTTGTGTATGTGTGTTTTAGAATGGTAAAACATGCAATATTGCAATATAGTGTGAAAAAAAAGTATGTAAAATGTAATTAGATTACATGTATTAAGTGTAATTAACGTATTATGTATAATATTTACATAAATATAAATATACATTTATAATATTATTACTTTAGTATATTAGCTTATAAGAAAAATAATGTAACTATTACGTTCATATATAACATTGTATAAAGTTTATATTGTTTGATGTATTTTTATATAAAAAAATATACACACGTGTGGCAAAACGGTCTTTTAATTTTTTAATGTGTGCACTTACTTTTTTGTTGTATATTTAATATGTATAATAACAACAACAGCAACAAAAAAGTAAAACAACATAAATAAATAAATAACCTGATAAATGTTTTGTCAGGTGTGTTTAATAAAATAAAACATACACATAAAAATATAAACAATTTTATATTCATAAACGCATTTAATTTATTGCATTTTTATAATGTTACAGTATATAATATTTGTATAATAATATAGTGTGTTATTTTCGGGTAAACAGTAAAAAATTTAAATGACAAAAAGTATTTATATTTTTTGTTATTACATCAGTAGCTACACTACGTAATAATTATTACGTAGTAATTATCACAATAATATAGAACATTTGTATAAAGTTTATATTATATATTTTTATACAATACAAAAAAATACATGTGTGGCAACATGCTCTTTTTTATATATTTGCAGTTACATATATGTGTATATTTATTATTTATAATAATAAAACCAGTGAATAACTAACATGCCAAAAACTTTTTATGTATTTATATGTGCGTCATTTTTGGTATACATTTTTAATAGTTTGTATTATTACATTAATATATAGGTTGTACAATAACAGTGTAATAATTATTACATTAATATATAACATGCATAACGTTTTAAATTATTTGATCTATTTTTACATAATACAAAAATGACAAGACACACACTCGTTTATACATATATATATATATACACATATATATATATAATATGTATATGTTTAATATTTATAATAATAGTGATTTTTATATATACTAATATTTGTTTTTTTTGTGGTAATATTTAAGGTGAATATCATGATTCTGACCCGTGTGGTCGTGATCACCATCACCACAGCTAAGAGGAGATCTTTGATGATGACTCTGAACAGCAGTCCAGAGGAGCAGGTCTTGGAGCAGATCAGGTGGGCTTCTTATCTTTCTCATGTGACCACATGGAGGCGCCCTTTCACAGCTCGTTGAGTCCTACTCATCCTGCCTTTCTGTTAAAATCATCTATTTGCACATTACAGCTTCTTTCAACATCAAATGTTTTGTTTGTTTTTTAGCCCATTAATGGAACGATTCAACATTTTTTCCCCCCCTCAAAAGTAAACTTTCAGACAGCTCGGTCACTGCAGGACCCCGGCGTTAGTTTTTTTTTTTAAAGTTAGCCTGAGAATATTCGATTCTTGTGTTGGTTTCCAGATTCAGTAAATAACCACAACACAAATTAAGCTGCCAACGTTTGGACGCGCCTGGACCTCCAGCGTCAGGCACTGAGGTGGGGGGCCCTCAGAAGGCCCAGAGGAAAATCAAACACACGCTTCCTCCGTTTGGCAGGGCCCATTCGGACCGCAGCTGGTTCGCTTTAGCGGTTACCTGAATAGGGAGGTAATTTTATACTAAACAGAATTAAAAGCGATTTAGCGTGGAAATTGTCACGATGTGAGAATAAGCAGCAGCTACTACTGTGACCCCCGAAATCTGTCTCTGTGTGTGTGTGTGTGTGACTGTACATATGCACCGATATAATAAAATAAAGTGTTTTTGGTATCGTTGGTCTGGTTTTAGGGCGGCAGTGAAAGCCGTGCTGGTCCTGCTGCCGATCCTGGGCCTGACGTGGCTCTGCGGCGTCCTGGTGCCCTTCTCCGTGGTGATGGCGTACGTCTTCAGCCTTCTGAACTCGCTGCAGGTGAGAGCGCTTCTGAAGAGATAATTGCTGTTTAACACGGAGGCGGCACACACTGAGAGCAAGCTTTATCCTGGCTTCTGGTAAACGCTGGCGTCAAAATCTCTGAGAAGTTCAGTCCTTTTCCAGCGTTTCTGTTTTTGTCACTGACAGAATTATTTTTGGTGAAAGACGGGATTCCGAACGGATCTTCTGTTACTTCCTTTTCCCGTTAAATCGTTATTAACGGTTGGAGAGTTCGGCTTTAACACAGCCATGCTGCTTCGAACATTTTGGGAAATTTAGTACATTTAGTCGTTTGTTTTAGTCATTTAACTTATTTTTAAATAGGAAAAACATTAATATTAATTTAATGTGGATACCACATTTCAGCAGGCACTAGATAAAAAAATATATACAGACTATTGTTGTAAATTATGACATCAAATATCACATCATCTACAGGTATGTCCTGTTTTAAATTTTCTAAAAGAGTAAAACGGAGATATGTATTTTGTAGTAGTAATTACATTTGAAAATATATTACAATAGAAAACAAATTGTATTTATATAAAAAATATTTAAATAAATAAAAGAATTTATCTTATTCATTTTAGAGTTGTTAGTCATGCACAGAATAAAATTAAAAATATTTATAAACAAAAATATACTGCTTTGTGTTTTGAAAGCTACTGTAATTTTTTTTTTTTGGGGTGGGCAGAAATGATTAATTTGTCTTTTTTTACTGAATTATTTAATTAAACTGTATGATGTATAATAGGAGATCAATTAAAATAACTTTTGAATGTTTTTGAAAAAAGTCACTTCAAAGCAAACAACAAAAAAATATTTCGGCCTTATTTGTGGATTAATTGTGAATTGTTCAGTATAACATCATCTACAGGTCTGAGCTGTTTGTAATTTCATGCTGTCTGAAAATGTGTAGCTTTCAAAACACAAAGCTGTATAATTTTGTTTTTAAATATATTTAATTTTGTTCTATGGGTGATTAACAATTCTGAAATCTTAAAAAAAAACAACGTTATTTGATTTAAAGTTATTTAAAATATTTACTCAAATACAGTATATTTATTATGAATCCCATATTTAAGCAGGCACAAAATTGAAATATAAAAAATACTGCAATAAATAGTTCAAATATTACATCATCTACAGGTCTGACCTTTGTATATTTTTGTTTCTAAATGTATTATTCTTTATTATATTTTATGTTATTCTGGGCATGATTAACATAAAAAAAATTAAGAAAAAAAAAAGCTTTAATTTTTTTTTATTAAAAAATTATGATTATTATTTGAAAGAAATATTACAAATATATATGTATTAGACATTTAATATAAAAAAAAAATTATAAAATCAAAATTTACAAAGTCTGTGTTTGTCTATCAGTTTTTTAGTATTAAAAAAACAAAGCAGTATAGTTTTTTATACATCAGAATTATATTTATAATTAACACAGTTCTATTATAATTTAAAATAATTTGAAATATTTGTTAAAAAACATTAACCACATTTAAGCAGGTGCAAAATCAAAATAGAGAACGCAGTTGTGTTCATTCGCGAAACACAAAGCTATGTATTTTAGTTTATAAACAAATATTTTTCAGTACTTTAATCCAAATGATCTCATTTAAAGTGACGCTGTGCAGATAGCTTTATAGAGAATATCACAGTGTTCAGTTTCGATCAAAGACAGAAAAGTGTGTCATTCTTCATTGGTTCCAAGCCTGTGCGGTTTGAGTCCTTAATCAGTTGTTTCTGTAATAGAGCTGTATATATCACAAGAAAATCAATAGAGATTTAGCCTGACTCGCATCATTAAACCACACTATAAATAGTGCATTTTCCGCACTAATTAAAAAATGTCTCAACACAGTCGTAATTGATGTAGGCCTTTCTGAAACAAAGTCGCAGTTTAGTTGGTTTACTCGTGTTCGTTTTCTGTTGTTTGTTTGTCCACATCTCAAGCCATAGGAGAGAGGCATGTGTGTAAAGCGTCTCCTCTGAGGATAGCTAAACGTGTGTGTTTGAAGGTCAGAAAGTTTGTGGCAGATGTGGATGCTGTTTTCCTTAGATGTATTTTTATTGTAATCATGCTTTAGTTCGTACCATAAATATTAGTTACATATGGATTCATGGGTCGGTGCTTGTTATGTAGTATTCAATTCAAGTCAAGTTTCTAGTGATTAAAATATAATTCTTCGTGTCCCTGGAATCTGCTGTATCATCAAATATCTTGACAGATCGATAGAATAAGGATGATTTGACATGAATCAAGTAAGGCTTGCTTTAGAATATTGAAACTGTATTTATTTTGTACTAAAATGATTTTTGAAAGGGGGAAAAATGATTTATTTACCTTTCTTATTAAATTATTATATTCATCTGTATGATAATGCGTAATAATAACTAAAGCCTTAAATAAAAAAAATAAAAAGTCGTGTGATATCAAAGCAAATAGAGCGACACTGATGAGACTTCAGGACGCTCGTCACAGTACAATTTGTTTTCTATTTTAATTTATTTTCAGGTTTATTCCTGTGATGGAAAGCTGAATTTTTAGCATCATTACTTCATTTATTATTTTTATAATAAATGTTGAAAACATTTGTGCTGAATAATATTTTTGTGGAAACTGTGATATATTAATGTTTTCAGGATTCTTTAATGAACAGAACGTTTAAAATAACAGCATTTAGTTAAAACTGAAATCTTTTGTAACATAATAAATGTCACTTTTGATTAATTTAATGTGTCCTTGCTGAATAAAAATATATAAAATAAGATACTAAACACACACACACACACACACACATATATATATATATATGTATTTTTTTTTTTACTTTCGTCTTATACACACACATACACACACACGCATACATATACATATATGGGTAGTTGTAAAATAAATATTGGACTGTGTCCAATGATGTGACAGGAAAAATGTAGAAAAAAAATATTAACAAGTGTTATAAATAGCATGAGAAAAATTTATCTTCATTCTTAGAAATAAATATGGCATGAGAGAGGTTTATCTTCAATGTTAGGAATTATTTTTTTATTTTTATTATTTTATTTCGTATATATGCATGTGTGTGTATATATATATATATATCCCCCCCACACACACTTTTTCTACAAATATATCAAATAAATCTGAACTGAATGAACAACCAGACATTAATGAACACTTTTTAAATTAGGTATATGTAAATATACCCTCAGATGTTTAGTGAAAGTTTGATTATGATTATGAGTGTCATCACAGATTTTGGCTCCGAATCAGTCCAAACAGAAAATGAGTCAGACTTTTTTTTGGGGAGATGCAGTATCCACAGGAAATCACCGCAGGCCTCTCTGTGATCGTTTCAGCGCTTGGATATTTTGCCAGCCTCTTCCTTTTCAAATGTGACAGGTGAAAATATAACTCCCATGTGTTAAACACCAACCTGTTTTCTCACTAAATTCCCCCCTTTGTTTTGCCCACGGCTCCTTTTTAATCTGTGAACAATGACAATAAAACGGTGCCTCTGACCCAGCTGCGTTGTAAATTCAACCTTGTTAGAAAAACCAACCGCTCCGGCAGCGACGAAGCGGCAAAACTTGTTCGAAAGTTTGACGAAGTCGTTGACAATTCTCGTCAATGAAGGTTTTTGTGCGGCGCGCTTTCTGTGTTTGTTTTGACGTGCGTGGAGAACGTACCCAGAGTCGTTCAGAGCCGCAGACCTTGTGTTTAAGTGCTTCATATAGATGCTGCGAGCTCTTAAATACTTCGGCGCGGCCCGTGGTTTTTAAAAGGAAGCAGAGACGGCGTGCGCTCACATAAATGCAGACGGCACGGGCTGCTGAATGAAACATTCTAGCATTTGAAGCTGCTTTGATTGAGGATATATTTGTAATTTCATTGGCACGGCTGCTTTCTAAGGAACGCCCTTGAACATTTGAAGAATATAACAGACGCACTTTATATCCTGAGGGCATTCTGAGTCCTAGATGGCCTTATGTGAAATTCCTGTCGGTTTTTTTTTTTTTTTTTTGGCCTCCCATGTTTCATTGTATTTTCAATAGGCGGCAATAACAACATAAAACTTAAGCCAGAGGACTTTATTGTTAAATCAATAAAAGGAATAATGTTGACAAGCCTTTTTCATTGGCCGCACTTTGTCGTTTTGAGTGAGGGAAACAACACGACAAACAAATCATTCTTATTTAGAGCGCTGAGTATATAGTTATGTTAAAAAGCATTGTTTTGGAGAAATTAAACCCATGTGGAAAACTCTTCATTCATTTCTGAAGGCTTTTAGCTTTTGTGTGGGTGTTCAGAAAGAGCCATAGAAATGAACTAGAGATGTTTTGATAAAACATGCTTAAAGTGATGCAAATAAGTTTGAGTGTTATTCTTGAATAGGTTCAAGTGAATTATGATTTCAGAAAGCATTTTATTTGCTGTTTTTCTCTTTAGAAATGTGAAATAAAATGAGTGTTTCTACAGCATATGGTACTGAGATACTGTGAATTCTGTAGTTATCAGAATCAATACATAAATGAAATCACATTAACTCTTTCCCCGTCAGTGTTTTTTTTTTTTTTTAAAGTTGCCACCCACCACCAGCATTTTTGATGATTTTCACCTAAATTTGACAGCCTTCAGAATATTTTCTGCTATGCGTATATGAACATATTATATATAAAAATCAAGAGCCAAGTCAAAAAAATGAGATGCATTTTTATCAAAGTAATGCATTTTCAAGCAAAATACATTCAGAAATCATATTCTTTCACCTGTAAATAATTATATGAATTATTGAAATTGCATTCAGTAAACAGAACAAACACACACACGTATATACATATGTTTACACACACACACACACACACACACACATTTAGGCTACATACATACATATGTACCTATATATTCACACATACTCTATTTAAATATAGACCACGCACACACACGCATACATACATATTTGTATTCATATCGCTGGGTTATAGATCTATCCACAACATAACTAGAGATGTTTCTGTGTGTGTAAAGGGATCTCCTTCATTGACTAGCTTACCTTAGTCCCGATCAGATTCAAATGGTCAAAACACAATTTACATGCATGATCTACATATATGATCTATACATATATATATGATGTACTTTGTCTCTGATCCTTTTGTTTATGACGATCGTGTTTTTTTTCCGAGCCGGTAGACCTGGGAAGTCCCGTAAATCATGACATGTGCTATGGCTTGCCTTACCGTAATACACCTAGAACAGGGATTGATGTAAAAACTCGTCTTTGGCGGGGAAGGAGTTAATCATAAAATAGCTTTATTTATGTAGTAACAAAGTCATTTTCAATCCATTTTTGGATTTTGGAAATTTTAAAAGCATTTTTGTGTGCTGTTTTTCTTCGAAGAAATTGTTAAATAGCATGCATATTTTTATATTTCCATCTAGCAAGTATTAATTACTTTTTGACGCCCTCAAGGTTTAATATAATATAAACATTTATTTATCAATCAGAATATCCCCAGAAATGAATGAAATGGAGAATTTTACTTTTTTGAGCATAAGCATAAAATAATTTTATTTGTCTATTAGCCACTATTAGTTTAAATTTTGAAGAGTTTTAATACACACACACACACACACACACACATTCACCACCTTATTTAGTTACAATTATTAACATATTTGGATATTAATTAGATCAGTTAATTGAAACATAATGTAATTAATTTGATTAAAAAAAATATTCCACTGACACCTTTAAAATATATATGTGGAATGAACTATATTTTTTGATTGATAAGAATCATCTTGTAAAAAATGTTAAATAATATTAGTGTAATATTTCTCCAACATACAGTGCTGTGAACGCATTTTGCAGAATTAATACATGAATGAAATGGCATAATTAGGCTTCGTTTACCTCTACTGATTTACTCTTACTGATGGTAATTTGCACATTTTAGAAGACGACACACAGTGTAATGTCTTTCACAAATTGATCCCATTCACACAACCCCAAAACTCGCTGATTATTTACTAACTCCTGAACCATAAACACCAGCATGTGCTTCTCTATCAGGCTGGAAATAAATAGCTTTGGGTGAGGGTGGGGTGGGGTGGGGTGGGTCGGGACGGGGGGGAGTGGAGGTGCTTCATTTGGCCATAAATCGCACGACCCTCCGTCATCCAATCTCAGTGCAATGTCATTCAAAAACTTAGTGCTATCCATTACCCGGATATAATAGGCCCTCCACCATGCATTGTCCATAGCATTATACGCTCATAATTTCCCTCTATCAATAACTTTGAGGATAGAGAGTTTAAAGGGGGTTTGGGGTCACAGACTCGGGATGCAGAAGTTTTTTTGGGTGATAAAGTAAGCTGAATCCTGCAACCAAAGAATTATTTATTTTAATGTAATCTACTTATTTAATTAATGACATAAATTAGTTCTATAACATAAATAATTTTAATTCATTTAGTACGTTTAGCACTTGAAAAATTAAATGACATTTTATTACACTTATTGGTCTTTTTTTTTTCTCGAAAGGTTCTTAATGCAAGAAATGTAAGTGTGAAATGAAAAGCACCGGATCCCACATTCAAACAGCGTTTTATCAGTCTCCACAAGCACCTCCTGAGCTCTTTTAACAGAGTGTTTTGGGAAATTATTTTGACATGGATGCACAGGGGTCTAGAGGGGGGCAACCTGGAAGAGCGCCGCAAACCACTCACAAAGAGACGGCCGTCTAATTTTAAAAACCCTCTGTAACAAACAAAAACAGGACAGGAATCCCTCAGTCAAGACAGGTGTCCAGCTCGTCTCTGGCCTCCATGGTCAGCCGGTCCCCAAACCCCCAGCCAGGGAAATGTTTTTCAAGTGGAATTGTTTAAGACGGAAAACACAGAAAAAATGTCCATTATAAATTCAAGCCGCTACTGATGATCACAAATGCCCTGCTGATTGAGTCTCACAAAGCTTTTAGATGTGATAATAGTTGTGCACAGTTTGAGGTTTGACCTTTCTAGCAGTATAGGATTGTTTATGATTTTGTTTTTATTGATTTTAATTTTATTTGTATACATTTTCTGTTTTCGTTTTAATTTTCATTAAGATTTTCGATAGTTTTTTATATGTAGTTTTAATTAACTATTACAGTATTTATTTATTTAAGCCTAAATTAAAATAAGAAGTGTTGTCTTGGCAGCTAGCTGAAATAAAAATGTGTAGTTTTTTATTATTATTTAATTATTTAATCTAATTTTTGTTTTAATATTTAGCTTTTATCTATATAGTTTTTATGAAATATTTAAGTTTTTTTTTACTTAGTACTTAGTAAATAAAAAGTTAATTTATTTTTTATTTTATTTCAAGTAAGCATTTTTAGTTTTTTGATATCCATTTAGTTTCATTAACTATTTCACTTTGAATTTCTATCCCTTAAATTTTTATTATTTTATTACATCAAGGTAAACAAAATGACAATGAGAGTTGTTGTCCTGGCAGGTAACTGAAATATAGTTGTTTCTTTAATTTTATTTAATTTTACTCTTTTATTCTATTCTATGCTATTCTATTTAATTTTACTTTTTTTTTTTTTTTCTAATGAAGACCGTTTAGGTTTAGTTTAGTATAATAAACCCAACCTCTAGTCTATATTGTTATTTCAGTTCTAAGCAGTAATAACATGAGTATATTATGCAATAATGTACATTAGCAATTTAATTTATTTTCATACCTGATCATGCTTAAATAATTAGCATTTTATATATATATATATATATATGGCGTTGAAGTGTGAGCTTGGGCCCTACCACATAAAGCAAAATGGCACTTTGATGCTGGAATCTGGCCAAAAAGCGAGTTATAATGATTGTGAGTAACACGTTTCCTGTTGAGAGGAAAGGGAATTCCACGGCTCGCACATACCACCAAAAGAGCCCGTCGCGTTTGGCACCCACCCGCATTTATTTGCCTTATAATTACCTGCCGGCTCTGTGCAGTAATAGTTTGTGTCATAGGAAAGCAAATCACTAGGCTACTCTGGCAGGAGATTGAGGGTCACATGACCTGCTGGGATCGACCTCACAACCCCTCTTACAACAACACGACCCTCGCATGTTCAACCTCCGCTGTCAGAAAGCCCTCCGACAGCCAAATTACACGGCAACAATGGCGGCCTGATTTATGATTTCAGCTGATATCGGTTCACGAGCTGGGCGGTTTGTGTGGATGTCTTTTAAATCTGGTTTAATCTGAGTGCTGCGGATGGTTTGGTGGGCTTTGATGTATACTTTGCAGATAATTAAGCAGATCTGGGTCAGGCCGGGCAAGAGAAAAGCTCTTCCTCCTCTTCTCTCTCCTCTTCTCTTTTTTTTGCCTCCGTAAAGGCTGTCAAATGCTGATGCCAATTTACTAGCGAGCAATTCGTTTGCTGCATGGAAATGAAATCCAAAATAAACACGGTATGTATTATTCATGGCCGTGCTCTTTTTAAATCATTATTTCATCTGAAAGAAGTCCTAATTGTGAGGCATGCTTGTTGTTGACTAGAATGAAGCATTTTAATCGTTGGTTTGTCTTAAAACTAGAGCTGTCCGCGTACATTCTGCTCTAATAAACAACAAATCACAACCAGAAGTCTGTGCTAAGATTTATTAATTGACAATAAATAAAGGGGAATCCCAGATTGTTCTAGTGTGCGTGAAACAATGTAAAATGACACTCATGAAGCAGTTATTATTTTTAATATTTTAAAAACTTGTAAAAATCAAAGTCAGTTTGGTATAATCGATATACAGATCATTTATAAACACCATAAAACAAGTGACGATATTACAGAGAAGATATTTGTAGACACTCTTTTAACAATGTCGCATATTTTTGACCTTTTTATGAAAATCAGGATTAATTCTGGATGTTAAATAACTTTCAATGAAGCTTTATGATATTCTTGATTTAAAAAAAAATGGAAAAGATTATTGAAAATGCTTGAAAACTTTTAATAAACAATAGAGTGTATGATTTCTATTTTTTTTGCTTGATAACTACACCATTAAACATATTTTTTGAGTCAAAATAAAATAAAATAAAAATAAAATAAAATAACTAACTACAATACAAAGATTGCATTCCTACAAATCTGAATTCTGATTTTAATTTTAAATTTAGTTTAAAGAAATAACTTTTAATGAAGCTTCATAATATTTTTGATTTAAAAAAAAGATTATTGGAAAATGTAGTCCATGCACATTCCTCCCAAATAAAAAAAAAACCCAACAACAATGAAAAATCTGTTCCATCCAGTGTGAAACTATGAAGAATTAGTAAGGAAAATTTAAAACAGGAGTAGTTAATGAAACATTGCTGCCCTTTTGCCCTTCCTGTGTGGCGGGACTGTCTTTTGGTGACGTGTCCCCTGCTGCCTGGCCCCTAACCATTGTTTACAAGGATATGTTGATTCGTATTAATCTGGTTCTCGTCGTTTCGGTGGCTTGTGTTAAGAGTTACCCACCCTAGGTGGGAAAAAGCACAGGGCCGCTGACAGCTCGGCACTCGGCCGCGGAGCAGGGCTTTTTACACTGTGCAGATGTGGTCTCCTGCTTTGTTTTTCTAAGTAATTATCATCATTAAGTCAAAGCATGTGCCAATCATCTGCCTTTGAGTTGGGCCCAGTTCAGGTCAAAAACCACCTTAATGCTTGAAGTGCGTCAAAACTCGACTCATTAGCCCTGGAAAAAAGGCAAGTGCTAGAGTTTGGTTCACTGGCAGTTTTGAATTCTATGGTAGTCAGTTTTAAGGCTTTTCACCTCTTCATAACAAAAAGACTTAAAAGGTTTCAAGTTTACAGAGAGGTCAATGACAAATGGAGGGATGAGTTTTTAAAATGGAAATCAAAACGCAAGTTCCAGGTTTGCAAACTTTGTATTCTTGTTGGTTACAAACTTTTTCATTTTAATTTTAATTTTTTTTAATTAATTTTTTTATTTTAGATTTAATGACTTAAAAATGTTTACATGTTTGTCATTAAGGTACATAAAATAAAATAAAATAAAATGAATTAAATTAATGAATTGTCATTTATTTTAAATACACTTAATTTTTTAAAAGAAAAGTTTTCAGAATTTTCAAAATCATAAATGTCATGAATCTTATTTGTTATTTTACTTGACCCAAAATTAATTTAGCTTTTTCATGAAAAGTGCAAAATGCATGATTCTTAAATAACGCAAAAATGGCTTTCTGCATGTTTGTTACACCGCACTGACTTTGTTTTGATATAAAAAAAACAACATCAGCCCTGAAGACGCTGTTTTGTTTTTTGTTTTGTTTTTATTTAGTTTTTTATTTGTTTTATTTTGTGTTTTGTTTGTTTTTACATTTGTTTTTTGTTAGGTGTAGTGTTTTGTTTTCTGTGCGTTGTTTGGCCAGTAACACAATGAATATTTTTTTATTTTTATGAATTTATTACTTAAATACCAAAACAAAATTCAAAATGTTGAATTTCGAATGCATTTTTGAGTCATTTAGCTGATTCGGTCCGACATAAAATAACAAACGTCATAATATCACACATAATATTCGTGCAGGAAAGATTCGTCTAGCTAAAACGACCAGACAATCCGAAGAGCGATTCACACCGCCGAGGACACAAAGTCTAAAAACACAGACTGCGAAAGAGACAAAGAGACTGGAAAACGAAGACGAATGAAGTGCTCATGTCGATGAACTACCATTCGTTTTCACTTAGGACTCCCGTGAGCCGTGGTCAACCCTAAACGCATGTGACGTCCGCGTCGAGTTATGCTGGATAAGGATTGATGCTCTCGGTGTAAAGTGTCTTAACCGCATGTGGCACGACTCGGGCATGTGCCATTAACCCCCAGCCCACTCCAATCTGAAGAAGAAAACAAGACGACTCCCAGACACCCATTTAAAATCTGCTTTTTGTTGTGCAAGAGGCATGATTTCGCTCTAAATCAAATCTCTATTGCTATGTTGCAATATAAAATCTGTTACAATAATATTTAGCTTCACAGTACATGAAATTCTGCCCATATGCATGAGCCGCTCGGTTTTCTGTGAGATCCGGGTCTGTCCCAGCTGCTCCGGCTTAGCCGTGTGAAGCTTGACATTTTTCTTGCTTTCAGTGGAAAGTATGTAATTAGTATTTGTCTGAGATTGGCAGGGCGGTCTCATGCGTTCTGACAGCGGGGGCACTCAGAAATGTCTGTTGGATGCCTAAGTATTTTTAATTAAACAGTTTTTTGGCACGCAGGGCCTCCTTTTCTCCTGGAGTTCAAAGAGTGTGGCTTGACCCATGTGTTAAGAGTTTGTATCAATTTTCTGCAAGGATGTTTGACTTGGCCCTTCGAAGCATTGATGTGAAATTGTCTTGTTTAAAAGTGAATTTGTTTACCATTCACTCTCTTCGGCGCACATGTGGCCCGTGAGTTTTTGGTGTTTAGTTACTTTGGATTCTTAGGGTCCCGCCTTTTCTTTTTCTTTCATTTTAGTCTTGAACCACAAAACAAATGAATAGTGAAATGCAGTGGATGTCAAGAGTGATGTTCAGCTCTGTGAAAGAACGTTGTTAAATTTTTTTATTTGGGGAAACTATTAAATTTTACATTAGATAAACTGTAGCAGATGTCATTTATTTAAATCATGAAAAGAAGCTAAAATCAAGCTACTCTTTTGGAAAAAGCTGTTTGCTACGTTCAAGCTCTGAGTAAAAAATAAATTCTTTAAGAAGACATTTATAAAAAAAAAAAAAGTGATCTTTTAATGTCGTTCATTTAAGTAATAAAATGCATAATTATATGTAATTTATATAATTTCTTATATGATTTATGCTGTTTATTATAAATATTTTAATATAATGTACATTATAGAATATGCATGTAATATATATAATATATAATTTAAAAAGATAAAATGCATGATTATATGCAAGTTATATAATTTGTTATACAATTGATTGAATTGTGCAGTTCATTATAATATTTTTTTATATATTTTAATATTAATGGCATATAATAACAATATTAACATATAACACATAATGCGCACACATAAATTATGTATTTTTTGTAGTTTATTTAAATAACAAAATAATTATGTGTAAGTTATACAATTTGTTTATATAGAAATTTATTTATATAATGATTTATGCTGTATTTAATTATGCAATTTATTTACATTTAAATAGTTTGATTATATTTGAATATATACATGTATATAATATGCATTTAGTATAAAGACTTTATATAACTAATGTAATAAAATAAAATGCATTATATAATATGCATTTACATTATATAACTTATGTAATTCAAAAAATAAAATGCATGGTTATATCAAAGTTATTTAATTTGTCATACAAAGTATATTTAATTGCAGTTTGTTGTAATTATTGTAGTATAATTATATTACAATTTTATATACATTTACATGTTGTAATACAAATGTAATATGATTATTGATTATTATTTATCTGAAAAAAAAAGTGATTTTTTTGATTCTCGATCTCAATTGTGGTGATAGCATAAAATTTTATGTAACATTAACGTAACTCAACATCAGTGGATTGGGCACATTGTGCTATTTACAAACAAACAATAAATAAATTAAGATTAATCTAATAGATTAATCGCATTCAAAATAATTAAAAAGAATTCAAAAGTTTTCGTTTGCATACATATATGCATGTTAATATTTTCTAAATATATACATGCATGTGTGTGTTATTATACATAAATATACACAGTACACACACATATATTATGTAAACAAAAAAACTTTTTTTTTTTGGATATGATTAGTCGCAATTAATTGTTTGACAGGACTAGTAAAATAATGCTGTGCAGGAGGTCAAATAAATGAAATGGTATGTTTGAACAGTCTTAAAATGATAGACATTATCAACATTAAATATGACAGATCTTTTAAGGAGAGCTCAGTTACAAAGCTGTGTACACAATATAAAACAAAACAAATATTTTCATTCATTACATGTTTGAAACTCCTCAATCATATCAGCTTTCATGTTTCAGTAGAGATTGTATCGCACAAATAGTTTGGCCTTTGAGGATTTGCTTAGTAAACTGTCGTCTGAAATGCCATAACGCCATATTCTATTATCATATTTTCACAGCTTTCACTAGTCTGAATATGTGATCTTGTGACGACTAACCTTCAGATGCATCTGAGCATCCATTCAGTGTATAACGAGATATTAAACCTCTGAATAGCCGAGCCGCTCGACTTTGTACCAGACAGCTGGGAACACGCAGAAACGTGGTTGTTATAATGATCCCCATTGTTATTTTTTTCTGCGTCCAATTTGAGAGGAGAGAGGGTGTTTCTGCTGTATACGCGGTTGCGCTCTGCGATAGCAGGGAACATCTGTTTTGCGCTTGTTGTTCCTCTTGGCTGCTTCTCAATTGGATTTCCTCAAGCAGGTCCAAGAGCTGTCACCTCTGCCAGGCTCTGTTAGCTATCACCGCCGGACCCTATATTAAGAAGGGCTTTCAGGGCTAAGTTAATAACTCTCCCCGCCTCCCCTGACTGCCTCTTCTGTTGGCTGCCGGGTGGCCTGTGGGTATCTCTCTCGCTTTCTCGTTTCCAGCTCCTCCCTGCCTCAGGAGGGCCTTGTGTACACTCATTCTGCCTCTGTGTTTCTCTCTCCCCTTCACTCACGTTTTGGAGAAAGGTGCGGTCACGTTAGCGAAATTTCAGCATAGTTTTGGAGGCAGAAAGGTCCGTTGTCTGTTATCAGTAGTGTAATATAAGTCGCTTTCAAACCGAGCAGCTGTGGTGAATCTGTGTGACCAACGCAAACTTGTTTGCGAAGTGTGTGTGCGAATTCATTCGCGAAATTCACCACAGACTTCTCGCAAAGACCCGCCCCTTTCGTTACTGTTGGATTATGTTCAAACCGAGCAGCTGTGGTGAATCTGTGTTACCAACTTGTTGCGAAATCATGTGGGTGCGAAATCATTTGCGGAATGATTCCGGTCATTTTTTTACAAAGACCCACCCCCTTCGTTACTGTTGCATCATGTTCCCACGCACAAAACCCCCCATCACGGAGCAAAGAAGAACCTGACAGTGTACCGACAGGCAAGACTGAGCAGGTTACTTTAGGTATGAAATCTTATCTTTCAAATTTTGTTGTTTTGTATGAAATTCAAAGAGTAAATACCATTTTGTGATACTATTTTGTGACCGTGTTGTAGGGCTGCACGATTTTGAGAAAAAACCTAATTGCGGTTTTTCTGACAAATATTGCGATTGCGATGCGATTTTCGA
>JAUMHE010000079.1:8871452-8887557 GCA_032359235.1 Enteromius mattozi
TCAGACTCCAGAGGTTAGGTAATCGCGGTAGTTAAAACCTCAATATCGATGCGATAAAGGTTAATCGTGCAGCCCTACCGTGTTGTAATGCGCCTCAGTTCAAGTGGCATTCGTCTTTTCATATTTACTAGTTATAGCATGAAATAAACATGAATGAACATCAGAAGGTATCTCGTTTCTGCCGTGGAAAGACGTCAGTATACACAATATTTAAATAAAAAAGTCATTATGATTGGTCAGATCACCTGTCAGTCAAACTCTATTTGAAGTCTCAATTGCATAGGTTTCTGTTGAAATGATTGAATTTTTGTCTGAATTATTTTCTGTGTAGAGCTCAGTGTTGGTTTTGGCTGGTTTTGGTCAGTGTATTGGTAGATATTTAAAAAAGTCAGTATTTTTTTATGTATTCATTACAATTTTAGAAATTTTTATTACACCACATTTTTATGATAAAATTGAAAATTAATGAGTCTAAAAAATGACACCTTTTTTTAAGGTAACTGGTTGCAAACTATTTATTTGAGCTACATTTATAAAAAAAAAAAAAAAAAAAGCATATTAATAGTTAGCCAACTAAAAATGTGTTTATTTAAATGTAGCTGAAATAATTTGATTGCAAACACTTTTCAAATTCTATTAATTTTTTTTCAGTGCATAACAATATTCCTCTGAATGTTATGAAACATGAATTCTTAATGTTCTATGAATGTTCTAAATACTATTTAAATATATAGAAATATTAATAAGTATAGTAGTATCTTATTAATACTAAATTAACATTGGTATCTGTGTTGTGTATTTTTATTTTATTATTATTTTTTGTTTTTTACCTAGAACACTTTATCATTACAGAAACGACACTAACAAACAATATCACTTTATTTGAACTTTTCTAACTCCCTCACTCATTTTCTGATCTTGCTTGCCCCGTCTCGCCTCGTTCCAGAATTTTCAGAGCTGACTGGCAGAGCGTTAGTTTTCTTAGCTTCACCGGTGAGTCAGACCACCCTGTGCAGGCGTATGGAATAATGTTGGCAGCGTGTTGATAGATCGGATAAAATTATTTTGTCATCGACCGGTATAATAGTGAAGGGCAAGTGTTACAAATTCTATCCCGCTATTTAATATGTCAAAAAGTCCAGCGTTGAAATCAAATCCAGAACAAGTTCACATTATTTTTATACCGTTAATATCCATCTCCAGGAGCGGAAATTACAAATCAGAAACAGATAGCTGATTACACACCATGCTTCATTTCCAAAACACCAGATGACAACTTTACAAACCTCAATGTTAATCCAAACTCTCAAATCTAATGTAGACGTACGAGGTCTACATTGCTTTTAACTTTTCGTTCGCATTCAACAGCTGGGCCTGGTTTTGAAGCCTCTCTGACTTTCCCACCACGTCTCCGAATTTGATCCGGTTTGGAGGTTCTGCAGTACATCAGCGTCGAGACCCAAAGCTGACATTTGGCCCATTTTTAGAAGACGGCTGGCACTTAAAGTAAACGTTGTGTATACAACTTAATTAAACTGTTTTTCTGGAGGGCGTCAGAGACATTAGCAGGTCTCTCAGAAGAGCGTGAAAAGCGTCTTTTTCTCTCGCGCTCTGATTTCTTTTCTTCCAGAGCTGTTCGGTCTCGTGTTTCTCTAATTATTGCCACATGCAGGAGGTTCTGCTCAAAGGCCTGGATCTCGTGACCCAGCCCAGATTGATACATCAGCTTCAGTTTGACAAGACAAGACGTTTGCTGTGCGTAATCCTGGCAAGATTAAAGTCTGGATGCGTGTCCAGAACATTTGATATTCCATTAGCTACAGAAGAGTCGCTCTTTATTTGTTGAAGCACCACATTTACAATGCTTATTTGCTGACCTTGGACTAAAATGTTATCATCTGCTGTCATAATTATGAGCACTGTCAGGTTTTACTTTTCGTGTCTGAAGTATCTGTAGTTTAAAGACCAGTTCTCTCTATTAACAAACTTTTAACTGTGACTAAAAATATAAGTAATTAAAGTAGTAATTAAAAATATAAATATTAGTGCTGTCAAATGATTAATTGCGATTAATCGCATCCAAAATAAAAGTTTCTGTTCACATAATATATGTGTGTGTACTGTGTATGTTGATTATGCATGTATAAATACAAACACATGCATGTGTTTATTGCATACATTTAAGAAAAATATGTTATTTATATATACAAAATATATTAATATATATACGATATATGATGTTTGCAATATATATATATATATAAAGAGTGAGCGTCTGTATTATAGTAATTATAATTATAAATAAATTAAATGTTACATTTTAAATATATTTTATGGAATTATTATATGCACCAAGTGTGTATACAGTAAAATCAGTTATTTCATGAATAATAAATTATTTATAAATAATAATGAATAATAAATTAATTTACTTATGACATATAATTAATATATTAATGCTACAGTTATTATAAGTAATATAAATATATTATAAATAATATAAATTATATATAATAAACTCTACAAACATTATAGGGATATACATTATGTGTATGTATGTATATATGTGTGTGTGTGTAATCAAAGTAAATAAAAGCAAGTTCTTGATTAATAAATTGATTTACTCGTATAATTCATTAACACACAATGATTTCGCTATATACACATTTATGTGAAGAATGTATTGACATATATTTCTTATTTTATGTAGACCTACATGAAACATATGAATTAAGTTTTGTGTAAAATTTCTGATCTTTTTTGTGAATGTCATTGTGTGATTAGGCCGGAGCTGTAATGGCTGCACACACACACACTTCACCCAAAGCAGATGTTGACAGTCATCTGGTTAGCTGGTGTAATTGTGCGTTTTTGTGCGCTTGTGTGTCACACCGAGCAAACTAGCCTCAGTTTAAGATTGCCCTAAGCGTAACCCCAACCTAGCCTTCAACTCCTCTGTAAAACCACACACACACCTGATACCCCTCATGTCGTCATCAAAGCCCCCTGCAGTATTCACTAAATTGAGAAATTGGTTCCAACCCCGAACAGTGGAGGGCTGGTCCCGCTCAAACACGGCTCGTTTCACCAAAGTGTTTTCCATGGATAAATTAGTGGTCAGATAGATACTGTTTCCTTTCATTACTGCTTACTAAAATCAGATGCTGGGGACCACGTTCAGTGCTTTTGTCACTCCATCCGTTCATCCGGTCAGCTCCATTTGTTCACCCAGCATCAAATATATATTTATATATATAACAGCGCAGAGATGGAGAGCTGCCCTGTTCTCTCTGCCCATACACTGTGTCCCTTTAATCATAGTTTTCATTTCAGTACATTGAAATTTCCCTTACCAAGGACAACGTCATAAATAAAGACAAAAAAGGGTTTTGCGGGGGAAAATTTTGTACCTGCTCACGCTCTAACTTTTTGTGCATTAGGGGACCAGCGAAGGGATAAAAAAGACGAGGTGGTCATCTGTGAAAATTTATAATCATTTATTACGCGGCAGGCGGCGAGGCGAAGTAAGTAAAAGCACGAAGGCAGACATCCATAAAAAGGGACGTGAAGCCCTTAAATGAAAAGCAAAGTGAGTTTCTGTATCTTGTCGTAGGTAATGAGGAGCAAGGGCCTTTCTTCTCCTCCGAGTACAGTGCGTTTAGCCCGGCGCACGCTTTTGAGAGGGATTTATCTGTGTTTGACTCAGGATGGGGCAGGCATGAGTGACCTCAGCAAAAATACTTCACTTTTCCTTTTTTTGGGGGACTCCATATGTATACTCACCAGATACAGTAGATACAGTCAAGTTTACTAAAAGACTTTTTAAAAGTGAAGGATGTATTTGTTTGTTTGCTTGCTAAATATTATATAATATTACCAATGACAAAACAATATTTATTTAAACAAATATTTAAATTTAAGTATTACTACCACTATTATTAGTAGTAGTGGTAGTAGTAGTAGAAATAGTAATGAAATATGTATTAGCATAAATATTCTGAAATATTTGTATAAATAAATAAATGTGATTGACTACTTTACAGTCAGAAAATAATAATAATAATAATATTATTATTAATAGTATAGTAGAGTAGTAGTAGTAGTGGTAATAGTAGTAGTAATAGTATTAAATACGTATTAGCATTAATATTTTGAAATATTTGTAAATAAATGTCATTGACTACTTGACAGTCATAAATAATGATGATAGTAATAATAATAATGGGTATTACAATTTTTAATGTAAACAAATGTATTAATTATCATCGAATGTTTAAGCAAATATTTATTTATGATAATTATGATAATGATTATTATTGTTGTTGTTGAATTAGCATGGATATCGACAAATATTAAATACATTTAAGTTTTTAAATTAATAAATAAGTAATGTCCTTCTACTACTTTAACAATAATAATAATAGTTATTATTTTTATATTTAAACAAATATTATTTTTTATGTACGTGTATTATTATTATTATTAAATATGTATTAGCATAAGTATTAACAAATATTCATTTAAATAAATAAATTTAATTGACTACTTTATGATCATAAATAATAGCAATGATAATAATGTTATATTATTATTATTATTATTAATATTATTATTATATATAATGATGTTATTATAATGTTATTAGTATTAGTATTATTATTAGTAGTAGTAGTAGTAGTTTTTGTTGTTGTATTAAATATATATCTCCATTAATATTAATAAATATTTGTAAAAAAAAAAAAATACAATAAAAATATTTCTCTAGAATAAAATTTTTATTTGCCATTTTGATTTCCATCAACTACTATGCAAACAATATTTCTGTATCTGCCTAACCCTTTGTGTCTTGATTGTTGGACTGAAATCACATTTGTGAATGCGTCATGATCTCTGGGGTCCCGCGTGTTTTTAGAACACAACATTTGCCGGTTTCGAATGCATTCTGTTTTTAAACAACGGAATTGTTTCCTAATTAGTTTCGTTAGCAGATAATTTATGCTTTTTGTTTGATGTATAGCAATACAATCCCTTTGCATACATTTTCACCATTTTAGAGCCGAGTTCAAAAGAAATGTGTTTTTTCCCCCAAAACCCAAAACACAATGCATTTAAATGTGCTCCATTTTTCCATGTTTGTTTTTAGCTCGTCGTTAATGAATTAACTTTTTAAACAATTCTTCATTATTGTTTTGGTGCCATTTTATTTTTATCTCAATTAAATTCTAATTGATCATTTTTCATAATATGCAAGGGATGTTTTTCCCACTTTGTTCAGAACACAATGAAAGCTTAAACACAAATAAGGCCCATGATCAAAAACATGATAATTCATTTGCAATACTAAATAGGAAATTGACAGTCTAATGCAAAACAATGGGATGCTTGCAGCATTGTCTTTTACCCCCCACTATCACTGGATATCACTTACTTAGAGGAGCACAGCATTCAGTTCAGTCTGACTTTAAAGAAAAGTGACGGTTTAAAACAGGATGAAACATTTACTCTTCACATTCACAAAATATAATTGATCAGATCCACATTTTTGTTTTTATTTGTTTATTTACAACAACAACAACAACAATGGTTTATTAAGTACTTATGTAAACATGTGAATGTTCATTTACATAATAATAAGAATAATAATAATAATAAACTTGTTACAGTATTAAATAGCATTATTAATTATTTATATAAATATTAATTTAAAGGTGAATTATTATTATTATTAACACATTTATTGTTGATGATGATTATGTCAAATATTTGTCTGTTTATTCAAACATATGGATATCAATTTAAATAATACATATTAATTTAAAATTATAATTCAATTCTATTCAAATATTTATGTGATGATGATGATGATGATGATGATAATAATAATAATAATCAATAATAATCAATAATAATAAAATGAATATTTACTCATGTGTACATTAATATTTCTTTGAATAACATTTATTTATTAATTTATTTCAACATATTATTGTTGTTGTTATTATTAATTTATATATTTATGTACATCACTGTTAATTAATTTATTTTATTTGATGATTATTGCTATTAATATATTATATATTAAAATTTTCATTTAAACAAATATTTGTTTATTTACAATTTTAAATAATTACATTTTAATAATTAAATTAAATGAAAATAATAAATATAAATAATATTTAATAATAATACTAATAATAATAATAAATGCTCATTTAAAAGAACACGTATCTGTCTATTTAAGCAGAACTATAATAATGGCAGTAATAATAATACTAATAATGAGGTTTTATACTTATTAAGAATAATAATAATAAGTTTTAATATTACATAACAATTCTGAATTATTAGAAACAATATGTGTTTCATCAATATATATTTAAACAAATACTTTTATAATCTGTAAAGACAGCATATTTTTATATGAAAAAAAAAATGTCGAAGCATTTAAATATATATGTTCAACATCATACTGTCTTAAGATCCCAGTTTTCATTTATGATAAATAAATACAATTTTAATATGCCAATGTTGGCTCTAGATTTTTACCATTTTGGTTTTCATAGACTAGTGTGCAAAAAAAGAGTTCCTCTTTATTTTGTTTTATTTTATGATAGATGTCACTGCTACTTTGACAGTAGCTGATAGCGTAGCACGGCCTCATGGGAGATCTGATGAAATGAAGAGGGCTGGCATCACAGTCAGCACAGCGGCCATCAAATCACGCTGTCAATGATGATACATTGTGATCCAGTGCTGGCAAATTGGACGTTCCAAACTCCTGCCTGATCGATGTGACTCTATCACAGCTGGCAGACAGCACAGAGCAAAACACACCGACAAAAAAACCCCAAATATTCTCACAATCCCAAGATTCTGACGTCAAACAGAAGGAACGTAGACCTCGCGTTTGTGAAGTTATCGCATTAAACTCCACCAAAGCTAAAAAGTATTGACTTCTGTGTGTACAGTCAAGAACATTCGACTAAAACTAAAAAAGCAGAAAAGTGTGTGACCTTACGCTAGTACAACTTTTAATTCCTTTGAAAAGCCTTAAAGCTTTTTTTATTTTACCACCATATGTGCCCTCTTTCTTCCCTCAAGGGCAGTTCATTCACACACCTTCAGACCTGGCTCTAGAGTTGAAATGGCTTTTCTTTCATCCTCTGAAGAAAGACATTACATGTAAAGAGTGAAATGTGTATAGAAACATGCAATACATTTGGCTCACTTTGTTCGATTCAGCAAATACGACTAAATGTAAATGAATAATTGGGCAAAAATGCCTTCATTTACTCATTCCGAAATGTCTTTGTTCCTTCGAAGGTATTTAAATCGGCTTGAGGAAGAGTGAATGACGATCTTTTGAGCTAATTTCTTGCCATTTTACATTTTGGTATCGCAAAACTAACGTTTCACATTCTTTGAGAATTCCTTGAGAGTCGGTGCAACTTTTAATTGACCTTTTTTTTTTTCCCCCTTTTCTTTGGCTCTCCAGACCTGCAGATGCACAACTCTTCTCCTGAATAACCAAGTACCGTGGAAATAATGAAAAACAGACTTTTTTTGTCACCGCATGTGCTCTCGTTCTGCACATACAAGGGCAGCCCATTCAAGCTCCCTTTTCTCTTTATTTGCCGTGTTTTAAGTATGTCTATGCCACTGATTGTTCCTCTTTAGCCTCTTTCTTGCTTACTTTTGAGGGGAGAATAGGCTTCAGAAACCTTGGGCCAAAGTTCAGCGTAGTGTTACACATATCAGCTTCAGAAATTCTGTTCTTATTCCTTTCAGAATCTCAGAAAGACTCCTAACAAGTTCGCTCTTTCTTTCTTTCTTTCGCAGGGCCTCTTCATCTTCCTGATATATGGAGTGTACAACACTGAGGTAAGTCCGCAGTGCATCTCAAGGCTGACTGAGTGAGTGAGAGAAATGACATGATGTTTCTGATGGGACCCCCCCCCGCCAAAAGGAGGGCGAATTGAAAGCGAGCCCTTTTTTTTCCCTCCACATGAGCGTCCCACTGCCCTTCATGCTTGGGCTAACTTATATGCATCCAGGCCCACCATTAAACACTGACACCCGGAGTAAAGAGCCAGTCATCCCTCAAGCACATTGGCCAATATTTCACTGCCTCTTTAAGTTTTTAAACTCATGGTCTTCCATTTAACATTCTGACATTAGAGCTCGGCGGCGGCTCGGAGAAACCCATATGTATGCGGGACGCCGCCGGCTGGAAATTTACCTGCACTACGCCTATTAACATTTAGATGCTCCTCCAAAGACTGAGAAACTGTGAAGAAGAATGGGAAACAATATGTACGATAATGCCGTCTTGAAATTCAAATCCATAACAATTATCGTCCAATCAAAGATCGGTTTTTAAGCTTATGTTTCTTGTTTGTCCGCACCTATGTGTGGGTCGATCTTCTCTCTCCATAAATGAGTGCATTAATAGTAGATTAATATTAACAAACATATTCATTTTTGCTGTATTTTTAATAAGAAGAACATCTATCTATCTGTCTATCTATTTATCTATCTATTACTATTCATAGGAATGTATAAATAAATATGTATGATATAAGTAATAAATAGATAATTATACATTTAAATTAAATTTTTAATTATAATATTGTATTTAAATTATTTAAAATGTATTACTGTTGTTATTTATTATTACTACTAAAAATTTGTTTAAATAAATATACAATTATTAATTTGTATATAGATATATTTTTTTATATAAATAAATAGACAAGTATTAATTGTAATAATAATAATAATAATAATAATAATTATGATAATAAAATAAAAAAGAATAATAATAATGTACTGCCTTTATTTAATATTAATAATAATAATAAAATTACAATAACAATAATGAACTATTTTAATAATGGTTTACATAAATTTAGAAATATTAATTTAGAAAGATATTTATTGTACCAATTATTTCAACAACATCAATAATAATAATAATAATAATATGATTAACAAAAGTAACAATACTGCATGATAAAGTAAATAAACAAATAATATTTCTTTAAATAACTATGTATATAAATAATAACACTAATTACTACTACTAATAATTGCATTTTGCTAATTTAATATTGTATATTGTAAATATTATATCTAAATTAAATATTAAATAATCAATAATATTCATTGAATCAATTAACTTTCTTTTATCAATTATCATTTTAAATGTCAGAGTAGTATATCAAATATAACAGGCTAAATTGGAGTTCATGGTTAAGTGCAGTCAGCAGGCCATAGACCTCCTCTTCTTAATTTCCTCCTCTCCTTTCTTCATCTCCACCCAAGTATAGATGGAACTCCCCTGCCTTTTCTCTACCTTTGCTTCTACCTTTTCAGCATCTACAAAAGAGGTGTAAGGAGATGGCCCTGAGACCGAGCCCCATATTGACACAACAGAGACTTGCCGGTGACCCTCTCCACATTGTAAAATAAATCATCGCCGCATTTTTGCTTAACAGGCTTTTTTAGTACGTCGGAATCTATTTTCCAACCCTCGGCTCTCCTTGACCCAGAGGGCTTCACAATTTGTGAGCAGCTCGTGTCTGCTTTACACTTTTTTCAAAGGGGGTTTTGTTAAATATCAAATGTAATAATTGTTGCTTTTTCATTTTTTCGCGAATCCACCTTGTTCCTTTAGTGTCGCCAAATGCGACAAGAAGCAAGAGTGGATTAAGTTTCACCGTCTGACACCACAAATTCACGTTTAATAGGATAATTGAGGAGAATGATCAAAGTGTTAATATACAAAGACAAAAAAGTGTCAGAATATTTGAATTCTAGCAGGACTATAAAATCTGTAACATAACATATAACATAACATGACAACATAACAGTTATTCATGATGTCATGAATGATGTCATGATGTCAAGCCATTAGTAAAGACACAGGAATATTTTGCAGTCAAATACTTTAGATACCATATAAACGTTTTTATTAGCTTTAATTAAATATATTTTTTATTTTATTTGCTTTAAAATTAGCTTATATATATATATATACACACACACATACACATAACATAACATAGCATAACATAACATAACATTTATTCCCAGCCATTTGTAAAGACATGGGAATATTTTGCACTCAAATACTTTAGATATCATATAAATATGTTTTTATTAGCTTTATCTGATGCAAAATTATGTGTTTTAGTATATTGCAATTACTGTAAAAAATAAATTGTGAGTTGTATGAATGATGTTTATATAACTTTATTTATACTTTTAGCATATATAGCATTTTTCGTTGATATGTTATGTAATAAATTTGCAATATTTCTTTCAGAAAAGTTCTTCTCAGAATGTAAATATATGACATTTATGTACTATATATATATATACATATACATACATAACATAACATTAATTCCCAGCCATTGATTAAGACATGGGAATGTTTTGCAGTCAAATACTTTAGATACCATACAAATCTGTTTTATTGGCTTTATCTGATGCGAAATTATGTATAGTTATA
Source organism: Enteromius mattozi (assembly GCA_032359235.1). Taxonomy (NCBI): domain Eukaryota; kingdom Metazoa; phylum Chordata; class Actinopteri; order Cypriniformes; family Cyprinidae; genus Enteromius; species Enteromius mattozi. Next base: position 8,881,969 of record JAUMHE010000079.1, read on the forward strand.
TCTTGAACGTGAGAATACTTGTAATAATTAAATATTAATAATGCCGATATTGTGATCTCCTGCTTAGAATACTTTTTCTTTTATAAACAGTAGGTCATTTCACCTCAAGAACATATTAAAACTGATCATTAAAAAAAATCGTTATATAATGTAGTATGTTTTTACTTAATAATGGTCACCCTTGTTTTTATGAACTTTTCTTTCCTTTGGCAAATGCGTCCATTTGCATTGCTTTCATATGGAAATAGAATCTAATGTATTTTTATATTGAACATTAGGGCTACATCATTTTAAAACCTTGAGAGGAAAACAGCTAAACTGCTTTTAAGAGCAGCGACTTTAAACTGGCTCCTGTCGATGCTGGAAATGCTCTTTTTCGAGTAGCTTTCTGTGATTTTTTTTTTTTTATTATACCTGGAATAAATTGATTTGATTTTCCAGTTCCATTCATTAAAGGTACAGCGCACTCAAAATGTGGGAGAGGCAGAAGAGAGTGTCTGTTTGCAAATCTGACGTATTACCGTCGACTCTGAGCTGTCAGAGCTTTTCTGTTCTCTTCATTAACTCTGTCGTCACGCTGATGGTGTTTGTTCAGAACGGGCTAGTGTGTGTATATCTGCATGGCAGCAATAATTTATGACAACAGCAGAGCCTAATGAAGTCATAAGAGCTAATGCATATTCACCAGTGAAGGGCTTGAGCTTGCGCTGTGCTCGTGCTGGGAAATGCAGACAGGTTGTTTTAGAAGTCGGCTGGAAAATAATATCTAGCAGGCCAGGAAACAGCTGAATTGGATTGTATGATGTGGGGAATACTGACATACAGAAAATATAGGTATAAATACACACACACAATTATTCATAGTTATAGTTATATATATATATTGAATAATAAATTAATTTCTTTTAATATTAATTGCACTTGTACTAAGCATGCATATATATGTATATGTTTTTTTTAAATATTTTTAGCAGTCAATTTTTCTTTTTTATATATTTTTTGGCATAAAAAGCTTAGCAAATTGGCATTGCTGTGACATAATAAACATGCTGCTGGAAAACAAGGCTTTAAATTTGATGCGTATTTATGAGTTATCTTCTCACGCAAATAAAATAAAACAGCATGAGTTTGTAGTACTGTGTATGTCATTCAACATGCATCACCCAACATCCCCGTTTTTCTCACACAGTCTAAATGTAATTTGTTCTGCAAGGGTGGTCGTTTCCTTTATCGCTTTATTCCCGCGGCCCCCTGTACGGTGTGACGGATGAGAGGTTAAGACGCTCTCCTTACTTTGCCCACTCTACGTGTCACTTTCAGGACCCATTACGTGTGACAAACTGGAACATTTTGCATGCCGGCACTCATTGACTTTTATGCAATGCCGGCTGTTTGCTTTCTCTATTCCCAGTCCGGATTGAATTTCACCTTCCCGGGGCCAAGAATCATGCGAGCGCAAAGTGTTTTGTATGAAGTGTTTAGTACTGAGTCATGACATTTTAACCATCCACCCCCTTCTTGTTATCCACAGGTTCGAAACACAGTCAACAGAATCAAAGAAAGAAGAAAAGCCTTAAATTTCTCTGTAAGTTCTTGCATGTTTGCATGTTTTCTCGACTACCGGAGGCCTCTACTCTTTATATAGCGCAAATTTCATATCGCAGTGCATGTTTCGCCCCCTGGTCCCGTTTCACACACCCACTCAGGCCACCTCAATCCAGCCAATGTCAAGCAGAAGCTCTGGGTTACATGTTTCTAATCCTGTGGAAGCTCGTCCCTTCACATTAAACTGTCAGGCCAGTATTTATACGCGAGGCTGCTGTTGACGGAGATCACTTAGCTTCACCAAAGCGGTTTAAAAGTAGTTAATAGACACCCCCCCTTCAGCGAAGCACCTCACCTCCAGCGGTTCCTCTATGAATGGCCACATTAACTCTCCTCCGGGCTTGTCACGGTTTATGGCCTACGGCAGTTTGTCCCGCTCGGCCCTTGCTGCACCACCAGGTCATTGAGAACGGAATGAGACAATTTCTAAAGGCGGATTGATTTTAGAATATGGCCCCCTCCCTCTTCCCTTTGACCCCCCTGACAGGCCCGACACCGTTAAGACTGGGACTTGTAAAAAACGACTGCGGCCCCAAGCGCGAGTGCCAGGTAGCAGCTGATAAATCGTGGTGGGTCGTATTAGCAGGGGGACCCTTTAGCGCTCTCTGGGCAATTTTCCAATTTTCGAAGTCCACGCGATGAGATTCGCTGGCCGCGTGTGGCAGATGGTTTTTTCGCTAATGCCATTTTGTGCCATAAATCTAGAGGTGATATACTGTATCTCGCCGAATAGCTTCGGTGCTGGACGGGGTCCAGAATGGGATAGGAAAATGTACTCTTCTTTATTGGATGAGAGCAGTGGTCAGGGAATGTACTGACTTCCAATATAGTAGTGATAACGTACAGGACATGCTGTAGATGGATGGCTTTTTGCCTGAGGGAACCCTTACGATTTTCCAACTCATTGTAGAGTAAACTGATGTTTATTTTTGTAACTGTCTGCCCATCCAAGCCCACCATATCAACCACTAAGAATGCTCTAGCAGCAGCCCAGAGCAGCTTATCATTGGCCTAGCAACCACCTAGCAACAGCTTAGTATCCACTCTGAACACTCTAGCGACACTGTGACCGGGCAACTACCTACTGTCTGTTGTTCTGTCAGTTTGCCAGTTTTTTCTGTCTGTCTGCCTGTCTTTTCTTCTGTCCTTCTGTCTGTCTGTTGTTCTATTTGCTTGTCTGTTTTTTGTCTGTCTTTCTATCTGTCTGTCTGTGTGCATGTCTGTTGTTTTGTCTTTCTGTCTGTCTGCTTGTCTGTTTTTCTGTCTGTTTTGTCATTCTGTCTGTTTTTCTGTCTTTTGTTTTGTCTGTCTGCTTGTCTGTTGTTTTGTCTGCCTTTCTGTCTGTCTGCATGTTTGTTTTGTCTTTCTGTCTGTCTGCTTGTCTGTTTTTCTGTCTGTTATTTTGTCTTTCTGTCTGTTGTTTTGTCTGTCTGCTGTTCTGTCCTCTTGTCCTTTTTTTGCTGTAGGTCTGTGTGCTTGTCTGTTGTTTTCTTTGTCTGATATTTTTTGTTTTGTCAGTTCTGTCTGTCTGCTTGTCTGTTGTTTTGTCTGTCTGTCTGCTTGTCTGTTGTTTTGTCTGTCTGTCTGCTTGTCTGTTGTTTTGTCTGTCTGTCTGTCTTTTTGTTGTTTTGTCTGTCTGTTGTTCTGTCTGCTTGTTTGTTTTTCTGTCTGTTGTTTTGTCTGTCTTTCTGTCTGTCTGTTTGTTTTTCTGTCTCTCTGCTTGTCTGTTGTTTTGTCTGCCTTTCTGTCTGTCTGCTTGTCTGTTTTTCTGTCTGTTGTTTTGTCTGTCTGCTGTTCTGTCCTCTTGTCCTTTTTTTCGCTGTAGGTCTGTGTGCTTGTCTGTTGTTTTCTTTGTCTGATTTTTTTTTTTTGTTTTGTCTGTTGTTTTGTCTGTCTGTCTGCTTGTCTGTTGTTTTGTCTGTCTGTCTGTCTTTGTGTTGTTTTGTCTGTCTGTTGTTCTGTCTGCTTGTTTGTTTTTTTTGTCTTCTTGTCTGTTGTTTTGTCTGCCCTTGCCGTTTGGTTGCCTGTCTTAATTAATCTATCTCAGTTAATCTGTCTGCCATTCTGTTAGTCTGCTTGCCTGCCGATCTCAATTAATATGTCTTGTCAATATTAATAATAATTTTTCTGTCTTGTCTGCCTTTCTGTATCTGTCTCAACAAATGTAGTCTTTTTTTCTCTCTAAATATTTTTTTATGCTAGTAGTAAGGATATTACACTTTAGTTTTAAATCAAGCATGTAAATATGATCAGTATCTATTTTCTCTATACTGCTGTTCAGTGAATTTAAGTGATGATGCATTGAGTCTAGTAATTATACAGATGTCTCAAGGATTTTTTATTTTTTAGTCTCCATGAATGTAGTTACTGTAAATGGCAGATAATGAATATACAGAATGATATTAAAGCCCTATTTGCTGAACAAATGCATTGACTTATTAAACATCTTTCTCCTTCTCTCTATAGTTTACGTTCTTGCCGTTCTTGCTTATTCATGAGCCAGACCAGTGCTGCCAGGGCGCTTCATACCAACTGTCGCCTGACCTGTGTGACCTCACACTTGTACATACTGTGGCAGATTGCTTGAGAAAAATAAAGCTGTCAGTTGCACCGGCCAAATGAAAAACGAACGTGCTGCGATACTAGCAGGGTCTGGATCCCTGACAGCCCTGAAATATAGATATAAATTGGAAGCAGATTAGTTTTTTGATCCTAATTCAAGTTTTGACAAGATATAAGACTGAAAAGAGAGAGATGTATACTACATATATGTGTGTTTCCTGTTGTAAAATGTGCACTCTTATGATTTTAAATGTTGGTATAGTGCTAGGTTATGCATTTACTTCTTTCTGAGAAGGAATAAATGTCTTGAGGCGCCATCTTAACCAGGACTGCGTGTCAAAACCCATTATATGTCATTCTGTGATACGAGGGGTAAGGTTTGTGGGTTTTAATGTCATATCTAGTTTACATTCCTGTGAGACTTCTGTGGATATTTATTTTGCGGTACCTCCATACATGTCTGTGTACTTTTTGGTCATGTATCATGTAATGCATGACTATTTATGTCTCAAATATGACTTTTTTGATATTTACAGTAACATTGGGTTTTGTTTGATATTTCTTCACATCCATACCAAATCTAATGCACAAAAATATCTCTTTGACAGTATATATATATATGATGTATAAATAGAAAAATGCAAAACAAAAGTATTTGCACTAATGATCTCAGACTGTGCCCCACACTGTACTGATAGTAAAAAGCATTTTCCTTTTTTATCAGAACTGTGCCAGTTCCAGGCCCTCCAGTTCCGTAGGCAGTTCTCGACCAGGCAGTTCTCCAGTACCAGGTGTTTTGGACGGGCAAACAGTCACCTACTCCAGCAGCTCATCGACCAACAGCGACAACATTACCCAGAGTTATGACAAAACAAGTGAGTCGTTGGTTTATTTATTGATTAACCCCCAAAAACCAAAGCATCTATGTAAAGGTTAATGATGTACTTGTATATTTGGGTTTGTGCATACACGTGTGTGTATTTTCAAATGCCAATGTGTTTATATAAAGCAGAGCTTTAAAAATCTGTGCTAAATTATGGCAAGAGCAATAGTAGTGATTGGCAGAGAGGGTGAACTCTAAGATGACAGGCCTGTTCTGGGGTTGTAACGTTCTCCAGACACGGATCTGATCGCTTTCTCTGACCCCAGCATTTCAAGACTGAATCGTAGTAATCTCAAAGGGAGTTCACGCAAGTGAGAGATTTCGCGAACAGAGAAGGGAGTGAGTAAAGGATGTTATTTTGTGAAAAATATATAAAATCCTATTATTCCTAAACATCTGGCCAAGCTATAATTTATAGGCATTCTGTATTTAATTTAATAATTAGAATAAAAGTATTTAAATTAGTTGGGTAAAACGATTAATCATGATATTATACATATTATAAATATTTACATATAATCTTATATTTTATGTTTTAC
>JAUMHE010000079.1:8887657-8898093 GCA_032359235.1 Enteromius mattozi
ATATTTGTGTGTGTGTGTGTAATTAGTGCTGGGCAATGATTAATCGCAATTAATCGCATCCAAAAATGTTTGTTTACGTAATATTATGTGTGTGGTCACTTTGTGTATTTATCATGCATACACACATATGTTATGTTTATTTATTAAATATATTTATTTATAACATAAATTATATGAATTTAAATATATACATGTAAATACGAATAAATATTTTCAAAATATAAACTGTGTGTGTGTGTGTCTTTATATATACTTATTAAATATACACATATATTATACACATATATTATATAAACATGTGATTCATGGCGATTAATTGTTCCCTAGCACAATATTTAATATATAAACATAACTCAACATATATATATATATATGTATTAAAATATCTACATGCATGTGTTTGTTTGTACTTTTATGTGTAATAAACATACACAGTGCACATACATATATTATGTAAACAAAAACTTTTATTTTGGAATGCGATTAATTGTGATTAATCATTTGGAAACACTCATTTAAATGTAATTCAATTATTAAAGTATTAAATGTAATGCATATTCACTTTATTATATCAATACTCCATATGTAATTAAATAATATGTTTACATCATATTTACTTTACTACATTGATACTTCATATTATGTTAACTAATTAAATTATTGAAATGAATTGAAATGTTATACTCCCTATTTACTTAGCATATTGGTACTCCATATTTATATTGGTATTTATATTTATTATTTTTTAAAGTAAAGTAACATTCCACATTTACTTTGATTCTACATATCTACTACTTTGTTAAAATAATAAAAAAAATATTTTCAATTATATTCAAATAAAAAGTGTAATTTAAAATGATTTTAATTTAATTCCGACACTCTATCTTGTGTCCTTTTTTCCTAGCTTAGTTTTTCTCGCACAGAAACCAGGTGAAATATGACATGGCCAATTGAAAGAGCAGAATCAGACACATGCACTAATTCATTTTGATTGGCAGCTGGTATTATTCAGCCCATTACTCAAGGTGAATTTGCTCTGAGAGGAATGAAATGGCAGTTTTAGCGTGCGTCGCACGCGCAGACCATATGCATATGCAGAAGGGGCTCGTGCATATAAGTGATGCAACTAATCATCTTGACGAGACTCGCCCGGACTCTCGCTGTAATCGGTTGCGATGCAGGCCATGATTGAAGATTTGTTTTTAATGGCAAGCAATTTTTTAAACCAGTCAGCCAGCCACACGACTAAGTGCTAAGAAGAAACGTATGTGTAATGTAACCAGAATGAAGAGAGCGGCTCATACGCATATGAGCCCAACTGTGAAAGGCCTTGTGTCGTAACAAACAGGGCAGAGCACACAATAAATGCTGCTGAATGTCCTGATTGTATATAACTGACTGTTGTGTCTCTTCAATTCAAGGTCAAGTAATTCTCGAGAGTGAGAAAAAGCGTTTACGTTCAATTTTGATCAATTCATGTCTTTTCATCCTTTGATGCAATGGATTCAATCCACCAGTTACGAAAACAAGAACATGCTATAAGCAAAGAAAAGCAAGAAAGGACAAGTACTTATGGAAGAGTATTGTTTTGACTGTATTTAAATTCTGAATTCTTTTTCCTCTTTCGCTACTTAATTTCTTTTATCATGTTACGGTATAGCATTATGTTATGGTACATTCACCCATAAAGCAGAAGGCCAAGGGGTACAATATTATTTTGTATGCTTTCTTTCTTCCTTTTTCTCTTCTTTTCCACCTTTTTAATAAGGTGACCTCAAAGGAGATACAAGTCAATCAAAAGGCTGCACTTCTCAAGGGTCAACTTGAAAGCAGAAAGTTCATTTCCACACATTTTTTAAGATGTGCTGAAAGAAGGTCGCGAGGCATAAAGTGACAAAATTTGAGATCAGGTAGTAGACAAATATGAAAAATGCTGGGTAGATTCATTGTCACTTTTGAATAAATCAGATAAAAGGATAATGATACCATATTTAGATTATTCTATTCCTGAAACGAAGCATTATTTATTAAAATGTGCGGTTCTTATAAATGTTCGCTGATATGAATTTGTTTTGCAGAAGAAAGTACACTAATATATATTTCAAACATCTGAAAACACGAAAATAGATCAATTATATAAAAAATATAATAAAATAAAATGTAAATAACAAAGATAATAATGAAGGCTTGCTGTTATAACAGTGTTTCACAGAAATCAAAATATTCAGTAATTTTAATTATTTTAATAAATAAATTATGGTATGCATTATATATATTAAATAACTTTTCTCATAAAAGCTTTGTGTTATTACAAAGTTATTACAATGTCAGAAATTAATACATTCACATAAAAAAATGGGTGATGTGTTTGCCACGGACACGCAATATACAGTAAAGCAAATTGAATTAGGCTATTTGTGCAAATAGATTACATACATTGTTTATGAAGAGATACGCATAGACGAAAATTCGGGCTACAGATTAGGTGACATGTTTGCCACAGACACGCAATATATGCAGTATAAAGCAAATTTAATTCTTCGCGCAAGTAGATTACAGTATGTACAAAGTTTATGCAAAGACACGCATAGACGCAAATTCAGTCGACGAATTGAGTGACGTGTTTGCTGCAGCATGCAGTATACAGTATGCCTCAGTCACGTCTTTTGCGCAAGTTGAAAAATTTTAGCTTGAGCACAAAATTAGCATGACACATTGTCACACAAGCCAATTACCAAAGGGTTTATTGACACGTCATGTTTGACATGTCTGGTTGTTTCAGAAATAGAGGAGAGCATTACACAATAATTTTATTCTCGTGACTAATACGAAAAAAAGAGTAATTTAGAGGCATAACGCGATGAAAATACTCGGTTTGCATTTGGTGTGCCCAAACTATTACGATTAATTATAACCAATTCTTTGTTTCTAACCAAATGACACCAGAGATTACGATTTTGCTTCAAATGTCCCTTGTAGATGACTTAAGTTATTAGTCAGCAGATGCTTGTGTCAGTAATTCGTTGTTACATTCCTACATTTCGTTTACGTTTGGTGTCACTATTAATTGTAATGATTCGTTTATGTGGGATGTCACACCAAATGATTGCATATATACGAAAACGCAATAATTTGTTATTGCATACCAACATGCAACGTAACGCAGCAGCGTGTAATTCTACAAGTGGATCTTTAGCAAAGTCGAATCCATCTGTTGTCATCCCCACCTCCCTCACCGACACACACTCTCACGAAGATTGACAACACCTGACCTTGAAAACTGAGCGCTCTGACATTTTATATAAGATGTTTGTTGTTTGTTGTCCCAAATGAAGACCGTGTCATTTGATTGAACAAGCTGAATACACAACTACATATTGTTCGTATAAATACCCAAATAAACAGATTACAAAAAATATGGTAGTGGTTAGATAGCTGTTTACATTCCTCTCTCTGAGAAAATAAAAAATCCTCTTCTCATTTCCCTCATTTTTAACTCTTTAATTTCACTACTTATGATTGTGTGTGAATGATATTACTTACTACTTAAGAAATCTGTTCATAATTCATCCTGCTGCATGAATGTCTTTGTGTATCTGTGTGTGTGTGTGTGTTGGGAGATGGATGTCAGTGATAACAAATTGTAAGGAAAAGTTGAATTTGTATCTGCTTAGGATCCCGGCTGCCTTATACATATGGCTCCAGGTTTCGTGGTAATAGGATCTTTGATGGATGGCAGCCCTCCTCGCTCTTCCATTTTTTAGAAGATATTTATTTATTAATCTGTCTCTTTATTCAGTCAGATCATCCCCAGCGGGGTCACTGTCACATAAGCACCTGCATCAGTTTTTTCAGCTTTTTTCATCCTTTCTTTTATAGTTCATATCCAAAGTCACTTATGTGCATCTCGGTCACCCTTCAGCCCCATGGGCTAACGGAGGGTAAGTTCTTCGTCTCATCTTGGCGCTCTTGTGGGCCAAGACCTTCCTCCGTCTCTCCACCCTTTTCTTAATTCTCGACACATGTCAGATGGACGCATGCCCTGTAGACCTTCTCATGTGTATGGAGATCTGACATCAATTCCCTCATATTTATATCGCTAGCAAACTGCTCCTGGACTTAGGAGACGTGTGTCTGTATATTCGTGTCTATTTATGATTTTAAATTCAGATTTATTCTATATCCCAGTTGCTCCAACTGAATAACTTTTCTCCTTTGCTAAAACTCTGTTACAAAATCCAGCTAGGCAATATCTGTAAGCATAACCATGCTTACTGTATCTGACATAGTGTTGGAGAGTAACCAGTTATATGTAACAGCTCTACATAATATAATAATAATATAACATAATATAACACAAAAAATGTAACTGTAATCCTTTACAGTTACTGAAAAAAAGTGTCGTTAAATAACGGTAACTTATAAAAATGTTAATGAATAACTATTTTATTTCCTATTTGGGTATGTATATAGTATCAGTAGATTTGTTTGAAAGTGATTAGCAGTTCATTAGAAATTTGGAAAAATCATCAAAATGCTCAAATGTCATCAGTTATATTACTTTAATAAAGTAAATGAAGTAGTTGCATTACGTTTGAAATAGTGTAACTTGTAAACTGTAATCAGATACATTTCCAAAGATGTAGTGTTGTTCAAAAAAGTAAAATATTTTAGTAATCTAAGGCCAAGTCCATATTTCATATGCAAAATGAGAAGTAAAAATTTATATTTTTATATGTAACATTGATTTTGTATTAATAAAAAAATCTCATACACTAGTGCAAAGCATAAATATGTAAATTACATATTAATTATGCATGTTATTATATATTTTAATAATAATAATAATAATAATAATTGATTAACTATTGTTATTATTATAAATAATATATTATTATAAACTATTATTATTATTGCTGTTGTTGTTGTTGTAAAACAGTGACATGTTCCAGACATGGTTTTACATTACTAAATTACAATTTTATATAATGAATATTTTATGATGAGCAATATTTAAAATGGAAAACACAACAATGAAGTGAAATATCATAATCAACCCAATATGTTATGCTATTATTAGTACTTATTAGTGTGGTTATAAGTGAATGTCATCATTGGCTTAACAGCATGCTAACATCATGTACTCTTTTGAACTGTGATTGTTAGTCATGTTAACATAGTTTAACACAGTGTAAATGTTAATGTTGCTCTCAAAATTTGTTTTCAAACAGTCTATAAGTTTCTTAGAAATTAGCTGTCCATTTAGATAGCAGACAGTGAGGCAGCTCACTAGATTTTGAAACTATATGTTGAATTAGTATTCAAAAAAGTTTCACGAAATTGCTGTACGCCCTTTTACACCAAGATCACTATCTCAATACCACAATCAACTGTCTAAACTGTTGTGCAGTCTGCCATCTCAGGTAAACACCCGCCAGGTGTCACTTAATCCCGCTTGTGACGTCAACCAGACCTTGTCCCTTTAGGGGTGACCTCCTCGAGGCCATCGTGTCACACCCCTGTCCCTCATAGAGCTCCCCAACAAGAATCACGGAGGGGGGTGCTTTAAAGGGTCGGTAAGGGGGTTGTAAAGGTAGTATGAGTTTGAGCGTAGGGTGGGGGTGACAGCGCTGGAAACCAATGGTGCATCAAGACACTTCTACCCCGCCACGGTGGCTATAGATCAGGGCAGGGCTGCTGGCGGACCGGGTGAGGGTGACAGGGGAATAACATCCCTTTCTCCTCAATCGACAGGGCCCATAACTCCTGCCTCCCCAGGGACAGATTGAGAAAGGCAATAGCCAAGGGCTGTGAAGCAGAGATGCTTGGGAGAATTGAAAGTTAAAGAAGCAGGAGCGGAATGTGTTGGGGTTTTTTTTCGCTCGCACTTGGGCCCGCTCTTGCAATCTTCTATCATTTTTTTTATTTTTACCACTGAGGGAAACAATTTTTCCCAGTTCTTCCAGAGCAAGTCCACCGCGTACTATAACATTATGTTTCTTGCGCAATTTAAATGCATGCCTGAGGACGTTGGGAAGTGTACTTCGGCGGTATCCCTTGTTTGTATGCCGGCGTGCAGACCGTGCAGCCTGCAGGGATAGTGCTGTGTCAGGACCGAAGCGGAGCGGCAGCCTCCCGCGCCAGATTTTATAGCCTGATCAATTTCCCAGTGGCTTATTGAATGTCTTTTAAATGGCTTTTTTATTTTCAATTATAACCTACTGTGTCTCGCCTGCCACAATGGGCCAACATTTGCACTGCCGGATAATTTAAAACCCTACTTTAGGATATTATGCATTTTATATCGCCTAAATTTACAATCCCCCACCTGGCGACAATAAAAGGCGAAGTAACCAAATGGATTTTTGCGCACTGTGCATCGTTAACGAATGCGCCGGTAAGTATTTGTTTGCCGCTAACCGGTGCATTCACATATTGACGAATGAGCACCGCGAACCGTCCACCTTTATGAAGATTTATCTGCTTATTAAATCCAACTTGCTTTCAGATGCCGTTATCAAGTTGATGGAAGCAATAGCAGATTGAAGTACCTCTAGAGAACGACCCAAAGTTAGACAGGTACATAGAAGTGCCCTCGCCCGCGTCCCAACCAGCCCTCCTTATCCCAAGCACGCCAAGCAACCTGAAGGTGAAAGAAGTGCTCACCGGAGCTCATTGGAAAGTAGAAATGACAGTAAATTTTTCAGCCTCCCTCTCCCTCGCTCCTCCATGAAATGGGAGATCTTGTTATAGCAGTCAGGATGAGAGGGGGTCAGGGCAGCAAGCCGGCGTGCGCCTGTTGATGATTGAGGAAAAGAGGAGTAAATTCATTCTGCTCTCGGCACTTTGTCAAGTGCCAGTAGCTTACCGTTGAGAGCCAGTCACCCATCACCATGTTACGACCTCAGAGGTCAGCGGCGGGCTATAAATCAGCGAGGAGAGAGGTTGCGGTGATGCTGCAGAGCTGAAGAGAGCTGATGCGACTATTGCCTTTGCCGTGCCCCCCTCCCTCCCTCTCCACCCGCATGAAGCCGAGGAACCAAGGCCTGCATAAAAATTATGCCCAGCCCTTCACCACGTGTTGCTGCTTCACGAAAAAACACCCTGGACTGCATGGAACAAAGTCTTCTGCACCTTGATTAGATTGTTCATTGCGACGCGGGCTACTTTGTAAGTGCCCTCATTCTGCTCATGCAAAGTATTGATTTTTGCTCTATAATGAAGGATTCCGTAAGTGACAATGTTTTTGATTACTTGTGACAAACCTCCTTAGAGTATTAATTAAAATGGCAGCAGATGTGCAGGTGTGGGAAATCATTAGAAAGAGGCCCCAGCCTGTGGACAAGTCCCTCTCCCAGCATGCAACGCCTCTGCATGGCAAACAGGACACTTGAGAGGGAACACGCAGCTCGCGAGTTCATCGTAAGAACAAGTACCGAAAAAAAAGCTACATGAGTGTATTTATCTCAACGACTTCTTGGACGTTTTTTTCGTCTCCTGTTCGTTTTTCAAGCTGAAACTCTAGATTGGTACATGTTGAATTGTTTTGCTTAAACAAGGTTGCCATTCGACGGGACGATTCCAACGCAAACAATGGATGAACGTCAATGCGACGGTTGACTCCTCTCTTCTCGTTAATTGATATATCTTGACATGATCGATTTCTTACGCACCCATGTGCTAGCGTTTTTCTTGGGCGCACTGGGAGAGGGCGCTAGGAAAGGGGATCTGGTTGGTCAGCTCCTGCTTTCAATATTTGCTCCTATTAAACTGTGATTATCCTGCAGTGCCTGGCTTCTCTCAAAGCTGGAGAAAGAGAGAGCAGGCCAAGACAACGCGTTTTTTTTCCCCCCAGAAAGTAAAAACTTCCTGACAGCTCTGAAGGTTTACCAGGTTTTCTGAAATTATTGAATACCTCATGTCAGCTCATTTTGAGCTGTATATATTGACATTTGCAGATGTTGAAAGTGAAGTCAGCTTAAGAGAAGGATGAGACATTTTAAGAAACGTTTTTTTTCGATTACATATTTCCCAGTAGTCCCTATTATGTCCCTACTATGAGACTTCACAGGACTGATGAAGTTAACTTTTAATATATGTACTTACATTTTTATGAGTTCTTGTTAATTGTTGATGTTTCGTGTTTTAACTGTTACTATAGTCTTTTTAGCGCAACTTTTGGCCAAAGTATTCATGGTCTACTACAGTGCATTTTCTGACTTTTTTCTTTCAGTTTATAATCTCGCAGTTCTGTTTTTTTTCATGACTTAATTTTTTTATTTTGCAATTCTGAGTTTATATCTCGCAATTCACCATTTCTGACATTTCTTACAATTTGGAGTTTTTAATCTTGCAGTTCTGACTGTTTCTCACAATTCCGAGTTAAAAGTTAATTGCAAATTTTTATTGTAGAATTCAGATTTTGTTCTGGCAGTTGGGAGTCTGTTGCACAATTCTGAGTTCATGTTTTACAATTCAGATTTTTCTCCTGAGAATTAAGAGTTCTTCCAAGTTTGAGACTTTATATCTCGCAATTCTGAGTTTATATTTCACAATTCACAATTCCTGATTATGTCTCACAATTCTGAGTTAATATCTCGCAAATCCCTTTTTTTTTTCATTTTTATCTTAGAATTCAGTTTATTTATTTATTTTCCCTGGCAGTTGCGAGTTTGTTCTTTAGAATATGACACTATATGTCTCGCAATCTCGCAAATGAGTTCATATCGCACAATTCTGACAATATGTTGGGATTTGGAGATAAAAAGTCATAATTATAGTTTTAGTTTTTGTTTTTTTCTCTGTGGTGGAAACTGCTTCCATCATTTCTGTACAATTACATGTATGAGCTATGAAAATATCTTTGCACTATCGCACATTTCTTATAGATATTTCTACTGGTAAAAATCTAAGTATACTTTGGGCTTGGAATACTGTATTAACCAACCAGCATCCAGGATCTGTTAATAACATTTTAGTCAATTATCCAGTAGTAAAACAGTTCAAACAATAGCCGCCAAATCCACCTTGTCACATTGTAATCTCACAAAAGACCACACTATAACAATAATAGCAAGATAAGAAACACAGCAAAGCAGAGCTGTTCACTGCCTCTTGAGCTCATGCAGGTAGTTCATTCTCAGTTTCTGCTTGCTTGATCGCAATGAATTGAACAGATGGTCCAGAACTAAATCGGCCTTAGGGTTTTTCACACTGTTTACCTTTAGCTGTTTACCTCAGCTGGTGCTGTTTTATCAAGAATACTTTGAGATCCAGGCCAGTGTTGAAACCTTGAAGTTTTTAAAGTGCTGATGTAAGACTGACAATAAACCATGTGTTAAGAAAATAACAGAGCAATGGCAGATGAGGGAGCATTTTAGAAACCTGTTTGGAAACAATTTCTGCTGTTGTGTTTATCGCTATTGCAAGATTATTATTATTGTTATTATTATTTTTTTTTTTTGACAGCCTACGTTGTCTCAAGTTTTTAGCTTTTTTCTCCTTAAAGAGATACTTGATATCTCAGAACAGCCTGGAGAAGCTGAAGCTCGAGTCACTGACACTTCCACAAACTCAGTTAATAGACGTTTTGACACGGCAGAATGATGGACTCCTTGAATGCGCTGACCTCTCTCCTCTGGACGCCCCTTTCACCCTCCCTCTCTCCTTTCAGCCCTTCATCCCTCCATTTCCACCCATGTAGATGAGACAGAGATAGATGAAGATATTTCTGATGGGCAGCCATTTCATAGCAGCACACCAAATGAGTTCTGGCTGCCCCGGCCCACCCTCCTTTGCAGGAGATTAATCCTGTCGCAGGACGCTTGCTGACCATGACAGTCCTGTGTGCCGAGGAGGCTATTATTTGGAGACAAAATTGAGTTTACTTACTGTAGCTACATCTGATAAAGTCACCGTTTGGGAACAACCTTAAATGTAGAAATGTATTAATATACATGTATTAGCTTTTTATTTTAATTTTAGTTTACAGTTTATTTATTTTGTTAGTTTTATATATTTTTTTATATATTTTTTTTGGATTAGCTTTATTTCTTTTTATTTTGCAGATTTTGTAATTTTAGTATAATTTGATATCAGTTCAAGGCAACATTTCTAATTTATTGTAATTTTTAAATGTAAAATGTATATTTTCATTTTTAGCTTTTTAATAGTTTTATTTTACTACATATACTATAAAAAAAACCCCTCTGTCTCTCTCTTTTCATATACATATATATTAGTGGTGCTGAATGATTAATCACGTCCAAAATAAAAGTTTTTGTTCACATAATATATGTGTATGTGTACTGTGTATATTCATTATGTATATGTACATACAAACGTACATGTATATTTTTAATATATATATATATATATATATACAGTGCCCTCCACTAATATTGGCACCCTTGGTAAATCTGAGCAAAGGTGACTGT
>JAUMHE010000079.1:8903315-8917426 GCA_032359235.1 Enteromius mattozi
GCATTCAGACTAATGCACAGATCTCTTTCGATATATCAGATGTTTTGCTCTGCTCTGAAAACATAACTGACGGTGTGTACATCAGTTTTGTATAAAAGCATTTGAAGATGCGAGTGCATTTAGCCGCAGCCACGATCAGACGCTTCAGGACAAACAAACACAACAGTTACTGTCAATTACACAAACAAAGTCATCATAGCTTGCGTAGTATAGACTCAGCTCCCAACCCAACTTTGTGAATAGATTAACGGCGATATTTTTTTTATCGCAACGCGTTAACGCCGATAACGGCCCACCACTAATTTAAATATAATTAAATATTGATTTGGTTTAGTGAATGATTCAGTGGCTTGCTCATAACTAAAGTATTGTTTTGATCTTTCTCCCTTTTTAAAAAACATTAAGCCAATTTTAATACCAATGAATAAATGAATGAATAAATAAATTGGTTTAGTAAATGATTCAGTGATTTACTCATAACTGATTAAAACAAACAAATATTTTAAGTAAACAAATTGTTCGAAAGTAAAAAAAGCTCATTTAAATACCAAAATATGATTAAATAAAAACTTAATGAATATGTTTATTGAATGATTTAATCATTTGCTCCTGACCTACACAACAGACATTCACAGATGAATCAAAAGAGTGCCTGAGCTGAACCATTACTTATACACTGTTACTATCAAAAACGTCCTTTTTTAAGATAACATATTTATATGAAGTATAACATCAGATCACAGTAAATAAAACAACAGTATTGTCTAGTTCAAAAGTAGCATATTAGTTTTTCTTCAACATTGTCTGGAACCACTGGAATGGTTAAAATAAAAAGAAAAAATGAAGTAACTGAGAATCATCTTCACTTAAAATCCTGGTAGAGGGAGAGGAAGCAGTGTGATGATCAAAGACAGCAGCCCTCTGGTGGCCAACAAAAATGATGTCCCTATCTGTTGTGTCAGACTACACTTTAAACTTCTGAAAATGACTTTCCTCTCGTTATATCATACTTCAGCTTCACATATTTTGTGTTCGTTTGGGTGGTCTCCGTCTGGTCTGAGAGGTAATGTGTTCTGATCGTTGCTTTTCCTTTTTTTGCTAACTGTAAACAGAAATCTAATACCAGAGCATACATAATTTTATTCACACTTGAGGCTTCACATGGAAATTTCCAGATTCCCCGTGGTGTGAATCAATTTGAAGTGTACACAGTGCATGAGGCACCCCGTCACGGTCAAGGTCACCGGCCCGCTTCCTGCTGGAGAGGAGAGGAGAGGGGGCGGGGCTTACTGATAATTGGCAGTTTGGTGTGAACCGGCATTGTGTCATAGTGTAACACATCCCATGATGCAAGAGTCATGATCACTCTCAGCTGTGAGACGGCAGTCTGTTTACACTCTTACCCGCTCAGATCTCAGATCTCAGATCTCCACATGTTGAGTCCATCTGACTCTCAGTGCTTCAGCTCTTTAAGTTTTACTTTTTTTATTTTTTGTTTTGTGTTTGCCAAAATGTCCACCTTGGATAATGTTGCATAGTTGGGGTGCCAAATTAATTAATTACATTTTATTTTATTTTTCAGCAGGTTTACTGTTGTTTTGCATTGCTCTAAAGTATTTATTTATTATAGATTTCTTCATCTTCATTTATGTTTTATATTTCTTTGTTTGTATTTTTCTAGTTATTTATTATTCATTTATATTTTCTTCAAGCATATTTAACCCCTTTGTCAATTTTATTTTATTTTATTTTATTGTATTTTCTTTTCTTTTGTTATTTTATTTCACCCCCCCATGACCCCCACACTCTTTTTTATTTTATTTTATTTTTTGCATTTTTATTTTTTATTTTACTTTTTTTCCAGAAACTTTTTTGGGATGAGCAATAATTTAATTTAATTTAATTTTTTTTTTTTTTTATTTTTATAATTAATTTTTTTACTCATTAGCTAATGTTGTTTTGCATTGCTCAAAAGTTAGATAAATTATTATAGTATTTATTTATTATTGATTTTGCCTTTTTTAATCTTCATTTTATTTATTTATTTATTTTTTTAAATGTTTCACCCTTTCGCTAGTATTGCTGTGTCAGAATGCTCAAAAATTAGCAAAATTATTTAATAAATTCTTTAAATTTTCTTTCTTTCTTTCTTTCTTTCTTTCTTTCTTTCTTCCTTACAAACAAACAAACAAACAGGTTTTTCAGACTTTTTTAGTTTTTGGATCCTGAGAAGTTATAAATAATACATTTATAATAACTAAATTTCTTTTCTTTTATTATTTTATTTTTATTTTACCCCTCCCCCCCATTTCTTGCATTTTTATTTATTTATTTTTCCTCAGACACTTTGTTTCACACTTTAG
Organism: Enteromius mattozi; assembly: GCA_032359235.1. Taxonomy (NCBI): domain Eukaryota; kingdom Metazoa; phylum Chordata; class Actinopteri; order Cypriniformes; family Cyprinidae; genus Enteromius; species Enteromius mattozi. Next base: position 8,905,679 of record JAUMHE010000079.1, read on the forward strand.
TTGTTGCTGTTTTGGGATGAGCAATTATTTTGTTTTATTTTATTTTACATGTATTTGCTTTTTCTTTAATGGCAACATTTATTACTTTAATTTTAAAAAAGTAAATAAATGAAATAAAAAAAGTGTTACTTTTTGAAAGTATTTATCACAGCGTTATTTGACCCAGAGGAGGACTGGCGGACAGGCAAGTATGCTCTTAAATGTAACGAGAGCTCTTGTCCTGACTGCACTGTACCAGGTGTCCCAGTCAGCGCCCCCTGAACATGGACTGCAGCTCTTCTAGAACCTTTATGAACTTCCGCCAGAGTGTCAATCACTAACTGAGTGGCAGGGCTTCCTGTTTTGGCCGTGTGAGGTTACACATCCTGGCAGGGGAGCTGCTGTCAGCCACAGGACCTCACGCTGGCCGTGTCTCACACACACACACAGAGATCTCCTGACTTACGGGCTCTTGACACAGCAGCAGAGGTGCTGCACTGATTCCTGTTTTACTTCACACCTGCATGGTGCTGTCAGGACTTCTTTCTCGGGCACACGAGAGGTCAATCACGCTTCAGTCAAAACTAATTCAACATTTTTTATGCCAAAAGAAAGAAAACAAATGCCTGATAGAGATTAGAAACTGCAGAATGACAAAAATGAAGTGTTTGTCAGTAAACACCTGAATAACGGCTAGTCTCGAAAATATTTTTGAATTAAAATGTTGTCCTTGTTTGTTGTTTCTCCTTCACGTATATTGTGTTTTGGGGCTCTTAAGTTTCATCTGGCTGCATCTTTTATCTTGTTGCATGTGGCATATTAATCAGATGCCATACCTTAGATTTTCAAACCTTATATTTGGAATTTTTCCCAATTTTATTCATAGCAATCATTATTAATTTCAAATAACAAGCATCCTAAACAGTCAGTCTTCAATGTCCTGGAGGTCTTTTGAGATGTGAACAAGAAGTCAGGTGATCAGCAGTGTGATCATAGTCTAGTATATAACTGATTTACTTCACAGCTCTGCTCTCAATCCAAATGTTGTGTAACTGACCAATTAGCCTGGTTTAACATCGTTTGATTGGATCAATGAGGCCTAGCTCCTCAAAGACTAAACAGTTTCTTTCCTCTAAAGATCCGATTACTTCTGTTTCTGATGAGTGATAGTAGTTAACTGGCACTGCTTCTTTTCTTTGTTTTTGTTTTTTAACCCTATTTTCCTCGATCTAAATTTATGTATATATATTTTTGATATACATACAGACCCATTTTATATAAGCATGGTTAATCACAAATTTAAAATACTAGAGTTCACCTGTAAATGTGTTGAAATAAAGAAATTTATGACAAACAAGTTTAAGGAAACAAAACTTTTCACACCCCCGCCAGGTATGAGACATAATCCTTATTATTATTTTATTATTCCTCTGTATTTATTCAGCTGTTATCATTTATACTGGCAATAAAACATTTACCAAACCACATCGCTTCAATCCCAGTAAACATTTGCCCAACTATTTTCATATATATATATATGTTTTTTTTGTTCTTTAATTTGCATTTATTTTACATATTTATTTATTTTTTTATAAATATTTAAAATTGAATATAAAAGAAAAATCTACGTAGTACAATATAAAATCACACACTGTATTTGAATTAGCTTTTATAATATACAAAGAGCTTACATGAAAGTTAATTTGCCAAAAAAGGTCAAAAGCAGATAACGCCACATTTCATGTTTCAGAGTTAAACAAAAACACTCATTTAATCTTCATAATCTCCTCAGATGACAATGTAGATGCCTGACAGAGGTTGTTGTTGCATTCATTTTCCTTTTATGTCCTCAAGGGAGATGTCACAGGTTCCTCAAGTTCCGCAAAATTATCCATCCTCCATCACTTTTAGTCAGCTTTGACGTGTCTTTTCGAAATGACTAGGAGCCTTGTCACCTGACCTGAATACAGCGCTCTGATTCACTAAAATGGACTTATCGGCTTCTGTTCAAAAACAACAAGGGCGCTTGTCGGCTTCTGCAGTATAACGTGAACTCACGATGCCTTGAAAGCGGAGAATAAAACCCTTATTATAAAACAATCACATATATTCAACTTTTCACACATTTTAGCACAGGAAGACCGCTTTGAACGTGTTGAACCTTCAATCCCACAGACAATAGACCAAAATAAAGAGGCATTTAGCTGAAAAACAATACCAAATATTTCAAAGCTCAGAGTGCAGATGGACTCACCTCTCCCACACTCTTTGAACAGCCATTGTTTCACCTGAAACAATTCATATTGAATCCTCGCCATGTTGTCTTTTTATTCTGGCTGTCCCGTCGGGGCCTGAGCGTTAATATGCCATCACCACAGCTCACATCCTCGTTAGACACAGCAACCGATGAGGTTTCCTGTGGCTTGGGGGCATCGCCAGCAGGACACTTGCTCCTACCAATCTATCAGCGAAGAGAGGAAGAGCGGCGCAGGGCTGTTATGTAACTCTGGATCGGCCACCTGAGCTCCTGTGACTAACTCCGCAGGAAGAAAAAAACCAAACCGCAAACAGAGAGGCTACTGGACAGAAACTGTTTGTTGTGGAGACTGTTCTCCTTTTACAACCACATCTGCTGTCTTGTAAAGCAACAGTTAACATAGTAATAGCAACCTATGTGTATTTTTTTCCCTGTGTTTTTGTGAATGGAAGAGATAAAGTGAATAGTGGAAACGGCTATCCTGGTGTCATCGATGGGCGTTAATGGTCACTCTGGGGATCTAAAGTCTACTCATCTGCACCTCTTTACCTCGTGTGATGGACATTTCCCCTTGTAATGTGGGTGGATTGGAGAGTGACACCTACTTCCACCCCCATTGGAGAGGAAGTTCCTATCAGAACACAACAGGAAAAGAAAAAAGGAAAACAAGCGGACATCTTTTCACTGATGAAGTCACTTCCTACAGGCCCTGCCGTGACCCTAGTCCAGCCACCCACCCACCTACTACAGACTTGAGGTTGAGTTATCTGGGACGTTTTTAAGAAGGTAAATCTTTTAGATCTGTGGCAGATCTTCATGTAGTTCTGTATGTATGATCTATGTTGACTTTTGAAGCTGATATTACCTTTGTAACATGCAGCCTTATCACCCAAAGGTCTTGCGTTCAGATGCTGGACGGACTGAATAGAGAGTTGTTGACCTCCTTTGTTTTCATTGTGTCCTTGCAACATGGTACTTGACCCTAGGTCACTCGAGACTGTTCATTATAATTATACATGTGTGATACATCAAAATATTGTGATTTAAAAAAAAAACAAAAACAAATATATAATAATATTTTTTATTTATTTTTTACTTTTACTTATTTTTAATTGTTCAATCATTTTAAATAATGAAGTTTAAGACTATTGTTGTATATATTATGATATATATTATAATATTTTTATATATTATATCAAACAATTTAATCAGTATATAATATACAAATTATGTAATTATGTATTTGTTTCTACAGCTATACATAATATTTTAAATATATAATAATATTTTGATATAAAAGTCAATTTTAATATAATAAAATAAGGCATATAATGTATGCATTATCTAATGTATATTAAATTATTATTTTAGAATTAGAATTTAGAATTAAAATAGATTTTTTTTATAGAACTTATATATAACATTCATTAAGAAATATTAATTACTAGAGGTGTGACGAGATACTTATCCCACGAGACGAGACAAGATTTTTAGACTTTTTAAAATAAATCCTCAATGATAATATATATATTTGTATTTTATTCAACAAAAACATTCCCAAAATGTAGGTGCATTTTCTAATCAACTTTTTGAAATGAAACTATTTTAATGAATTATGTGTGAATAACATGTGAACACTGCAAAATATTTTGCCACAAACTGACAGGCAAGTAATTACACAAAAAGTATAAACAATATAAATAAATAAAAAAACAAATAACACAACTATTCCTTTAAAAGCAAGGTAAGCGATTTTTCAAAAAAGCTTAAGAAAACAGTCGGGCCGAATATCTAAACAAACTTGTCTACAGCAAACGCCGCGCCAGCTTAAAGACCAAAGTATGCTTCGGCCGTCTGCATTACGTCATTTTCGTCATCAAGAGGGCTCGCGGACACCCACGGACCCTGTCTGCATGCAGCCATTTTTTCAAGTCCACGTACAACAGTGTATGCGCGAGAAGAATGCTAAAATAGTGCCACTCAAGTAGGTAGCACTGCGCATGTGTCGAGCTCGTCCGTCCGCACTAATCCGCGATTGAGCATACTTTGAAAGCTGTGTGGATGCAGCTGTGCGCGAGACGGAACGCGGAAAGTGAAGCACACCCCGGCCCTAAATCTGCCTACACTGGATGCGATAAAGCGACCATTGAAAACCATATGGAGTTTTTGTCAGCACGTCATAAATAGAACGAGGCAGCAGTTTCCTGTTGGAGATTTGTTGCGCCGCGTCATACCACTATCGCGAGGATATTGCAAAGTTCTCACGAGACACATCGCATCTCGCGAGATCTTGTCACAACCCTATTAATTACTGTTTTTTATATTACTAATATTATGATTATATATATATTTTTCTTTTTTACTATAAACCTCAATTCTTGGTTTTAATAATACCAAATTTATATTCAATAGCAGGTTCCCATAAAACATAAAAATAAAAGCAAAAATCATAAACCAATACCAGTATTTTATAAATTTGTCACAATTTAATATTTTTCAGTTTACAGTTTATGCAATTTGTACCTTTTTGTGCCCTAATGTATGTATAATAATGTATAATGTATAAATGTATGCAGTATAAAATGTATACATTTTCAAATTATATATTACATTATATTGTTTTATCATTAACGTATAATATTCAGTAAGAAATTATTCTATTTTAAATCATTTTAATTACTATTATATAAATTTCTTTTCTTTTTTTTATTATAATCCTTGGCTGTAATAATAAATTATACATTTATATTCAATACCAGGTTACCATAAAAATTAAAATAAAGCAATATTAGTTTGCAATTTGAACTTTTTTTTGCACACTGTTTATCTTGACTTTTTGAGTTCCAAGTAAAATATCAGAATGTTTCATAATTTTTCCTGGAATTCGGGATGCAGAGGTATTTTAATCCTGGCACTGCCAGTCACCCGAATGGAGTTCACTCAAGGTCACAGCAGTTGCTAAAAAATAATGAAACATTCAACATTGGCATCAAATTTGTGACAAAAAGGACGACGCGGTTTCACTTAAATCTTGGCCAGCGGCATGTCAACAGCTCAGACGTTTCTCAATTATCACTTTTGTCTGTTTGCGAAATGAATCTGTTAGCACTCTGTGAAGTTCTTGCCAACAAACAGCTGGGACAAAGAGAGGGGGAAAAAAAGATGCTTCCGTTCATATTTTCCTGTTTACACTGAAAAGCAGGTCAGCAGTTTGAGATAACGGACCTGAAACATTTAACATCCCTCTCAGAAGTCCTACAGACGTCTGGCTCAATAGATGCAGATTAGACTAATGCTTAATTAAACAGCTGGCGGTCCCACGGAGCTCCGCTGTTGTTAGCGGTGGGCTCGTGGTGGGCTCTGGGTGAAGTCATTAGAGCCGCGTGCCAGACCCTAGATGAGTGCTACCGCTGCTCTCCTCTGGCTCATTGAAGATGCTCCCCCACCACATGCATTCATTATTCATGAACGCCAAATTTTAGTCTGACGTGTACATCAAAGACGGCGTTTGGTTTCTGATCTCCCCATGTGTGTCCAGCGCTGGCCAAAAGAAATTCTTAAAAATGTCTTTCATTTCAAATAATATTATCTAATTTACGTTTATTATCACTCACTTGAGAAATAGCTTTGTCTTTAGATGTTACTTGAGAAAAAAAAACAAAAAAAAACTTGTTTGTAGCATCTAGTCAAACTGATATATTTAATTAAACTGAAGCATTTACACCAAATTAAATGTAAATGTGCATGTTTAAATGGAGATTTCCATTCTCAGACCTAGAGCTTAGCATAGTCAGCTCCCTTAAAATGAAATTCACCCCAAAATAGAAGTTTGAAGTGAATCAATGCATTTGTGTTAGAAAAATATCCATATTTAAAACTATATAAACTATCATTACTAGCTTGGAAATTTCTTTCATTTTTGGGTGAATTGTCCCTTTAAATGAAGCATTCTACATGGGCAGAAACTGTGCATACATGCAAATAGAGCTATTTTGTAACTTGTGTTTGTTTTTACATAGAGTTTGATATTATTGTGTAGCTAAACCAGAAACGTTAGACTAAATATATGTTTAGTCTAACAGTTTTTTTTTTTTTGCTCCAAAGCTCTTTCCAGTAGAGTTTAACATTAGCATGTTGCTGAGCTAATGAACTAAATTTTCAGTATGCAATTTGCTTAGCACAGTCAGCTGCCTTCAACTCTATCTTGGTCAATGTCAGATAACTTCAAAAGTTGCTAAACAGAATAGTGCTTTTCTGTTACTCGCATTTAATTACATTAGAGTTTAAAGTTAGCATGTTGCTAAGCTAAAGCCTCTATAATCAGCGTAAATTCAAGTGTTGGGACAATTATTAGTTAGTTTTAACTTACATTTCCAATTGAATTAAAAATACCTATTTAGTCTTTACCAGTCATGTCATCTTTCTTGCAATGCATTCTGGGATGGTTAGCCTTTGGCTAAAACAAGTTAGCTCGTGTGTAATGCTATAAAATTAGTTATAAAAGGGCAATTCACACAGCGTACATTTTTCAATGCAATAGAAATGTCTTTTAATAAAATTGTAACAGTTTTTAACTTGAGCTTCACAATTTTAAAACGTAATATCATTTGCAAAATGCTGTAAGAGACGCAAGATGCAAATGCAATGTTTTCAGTGTTTACGTTGGAGAAACTATAGAAAAGTAGCGCAGTGGAATATAAAAACTGTGAATGACCCCTAAAGATCTGAAATTTGAGTCTGAAATTTTTGCACGTTAAAAAATGAATACAACCTCACGTTGTGTCAATCACGTTTACACACTGCCTCCAAAACCTTCGTTTGTCATGAAAAAAAATACAATCAGATCAGGTTCAATTTTCTGCATTATCGCATCCATAGCAAACATTTCGATAGGAAAGGATAACAAATACGAGAAAAAAAAAAAAAAAAAAAACGTGTGCGAAGATTTCTTTAAGCAGGTACTGTAGATCGCTAGATTTTAGAACACAGTTGTAATAGTTGGACTATTAGCTAAAATTGGTACTGTGTCACTTTTGACTGTCAAATTGTTTGTTCTTCATTAAGTTGGATATTAACTTCAATATCACCATCCTGTCTAGATGAATTTATTCAAGTCTATCATGTTTTGTGCCCATCCAGGATCAATGACGTTGACCAGTCTTACTTAAGAGAAAGTCTTACTAGTTTGGAACAACATGAAGATAAATAACACCAATTATTGTTAGTCATTAACTATCGCTGTGACAGCTGGAGCCATCGCCTTGCAATTAGTATGTTTTCCCAGGTTGAATTAAGCAAAGGTGCTCAAGTGGGAAAATTGTGTTCGAATCTGGCCCGAATCTACAAGAACACCCTGTAAACAGTTCTCAGGAGAGGTATTTCACATCTGCACATGATCTACGGCCTGTTGGTTTACACATCACACAATGTCAATCAGAATTCCTTTAACTCTCTGACGTTGAGCAGATACAGTGTCTCCTTTTCGCGAGCACACACACACACGCTAACAGTGGCGGCAGGCACTGACAATCTTGCCACAGGTCAATGACAGCTTGACGGGCTTTGCCTGGTTCTCTCTGCAGGTGACACAAAGCAGCCCTTCTCTCTGATGCATACTGAAACAGATGCACACCAGTGTTCCCCCCGGAGCTCCCTCCACGTTCTCTTTGATGGTCCCGGGCTCCGGCCCTCTGATGTGGCCCTCTTTCAGAGCGTGTCATGTTCGCTTGGTGAGCACAGGCTGTCTGATATCAAGTAGCTGCTGCTAGGGAACCAGTGTTGTAGAGGAACTGAGCGGTCTCCAAGGATCCAGCGGCAGACTAAATAACTGCCGATTTGCCATCAACTATCTGCTGTGTACGAACAGCTGTTTATCAGAAGGACGGCCAAAGATTCTTCAATGCTCTTTCTTCACCAAATTTTGGAAAAATTATCGACAGAGACTAATGTGCTGCATTCGCTTGGCTTCTGCGTCTTTATACCTCTTGGAAAATGTCCTGAAATGGTCAAGCAGGAGTGCTGGTTGTTATGAATAAGACGAAAATGAGTTGTGCTATTATAAAGTTACAATTTAAGTAGATTTATTAGCCATGTCAGTGCATGCTGTTGATTACCACAATGGAAGTCCATGGGGAAGACATATTATATTTCATGTTATATGTCATACTTTGAAAACCTTGGATTCTATATGTATATAATTTAATGTCAATACACAGTAGTTAACAATATAGTTAGTGTATTCAATATATACTTATATACTCAAAACACAATATTCATATTCCTGTGCTAAAATGTTAAACATTTAAATTGATTGATTCATTGATTGATTCATTTATTCTACGGCTGAGCAATATATCGCACAATATATTCATGCACATCTCGTCAGTAAAGCCGGTTCTTTGATTAGCGTTTTCAAATGGAGCAGCAGTTAATACACAGAGCCGTAGATCACTGACAAGCTACGCAATATCACGTTCAGTTTCGTGGGTGATTCATTTACGATACCGACATCGCGTAGCTTGTCAGTGATCTACAACTCTGTGTATTAACTGCCGCTCCATTTGAAAACAACTTTATGGAGATTTACCGCTAATCAAAGGTTTTACTGACAAGATGCACATGAATATATTGTGTGATATATTGCCCAGCTCTAATTCATTCATCTAAATCATTCATTCATTCATTCCCATGCTAACATTTTTAAAGTTTAAACAAAATGTAGTATTTTGAATTAATTTTGAATTAATTAATATTTTAAAAAAAGTTTTCAAAGTTAATTATATTAATTCATTCATTCATTCCCATGCTAAAATGTTCAAAAAGTTGAAATTAAATAGTTTTACATTGATAGTTTCCACAGTCAACTATATTCATTTATTCATACATTCATTCATTTTCCACTACTAAAAATTAATAATTGAATTTCATTCATTCATTCATTCATTCATTTATTCCCATGCTAAAATGTTTAAAAAGTCAAAATGAAATTGTTGGTTTTAATTTTTTTCTTAATTTGATAAGTTTTACATCGATAATTTAAAATGTTAAATACAGTTTCCACAGTTAACCATATTCGTTTGTTCATTCATTCTTTCTATCATTCATTCACTCATTCATATTCCTGTGCTAAAATGTTAAGATATAAATGTATTTATTTTGTTAAATTTGCTAATTTTTACATTTATATAAATTGACATTTCATTATTTTTTAACCTCAGCCAATTCTGCCTGGAAAATCACTGACTTCTTTACATGCTTCATAATGTAAAGAAAAGCATTCATTGTTTAGTAACATCAATTGTTGTAACGCCTCAACAGAATCCTATGATTGTAAGCAGTGCTAATTATTCGAAAAACAAAACTTGTGCTAATTTCCTATTCCCAAACACGCGTCCCAATATGTTTGGCACGTCTGAGTGACCTGCGGCCTGGCGGATGGTTTCCAGAGCTCTAATTTTGACATGTGTGTGCATGTGCTTAGCAGCGGTTGCCTTATTGTGTTTGATTTACGTGAACCGTCCCAATCTTCTGCTGTTTCCTGAGCACTCCATCGGTGGGTCACAATTCAAAATGAAACAGTTCAGTTCAAGACCTGCAAAGTTCAGCATTTTCCAGACCGTTACGAATGATTTTACGCTCTTTGTGGACCGGTAAATGTATGTTATGCAGCATACACATGGTTTTGTGGATGTAGCTTTGTCCACAAAGAGCATATTTGATTTTGTTACATCTGTCTGCTCGAACTCCTGTCACGCTCGTACAACCTTGGGTGACATTTCCAAGCACATGTATTGAAAATTCTGACACTTCCTATTGTCAGACCACAAAGAAACACTTGAGCATTGAATCTTGCGCCTCATTGGAGGATTCACAATCAGGAAGTGACCTTGGATACACCCTCCCCTCATATTAAAAGGGGTGAATCCAGGAAGACCTTTGAAACAGAATATATTTTGTTCGTCTTCGCCAACAACAGTACCCACATACACCACTAATCCCAAATGCAGTTCACAAAGAACACAGCACATTTTAGCCTTGATTTATTGTTTTATTTAATAATGGTATTAATTTTTAAAAAATAAGCAGATATTTGAACTTTTGAGGATTTGGGTTGGTTGCCAGATATCTGGTTGCAGTATAAGCGCACGTTTGTTAGCATGTCATTTAGGAAGTATTATTCTTGGATCCACTGGCACGTCGTTAAGTGTTTTAGGCAACTCGGATCTCATTAACAAAGCTTCACTCTTAGTCTGGCCTTCGTTCGTGCTTAAACGTACCGCTTATAAAATTATTATAGGTTACAGATTTTGCAGTAATGCTGCAATAATTTAAAAGAATGGTAGTCATATCTGTAAAGGTGTTTTTTGTGAAACTCTGCTTAGAGAGGTATGTAACTATGGGGTTCTGTTCATACTTACTAGCCTCAAATATTTAACCATATTTACTCATGTCTAAATTACAGTACGGTATGTTTTATAAGTAGGGTTGTAATAAAATAACTTCAATCTAAAAATCTCATTTCATTTCAAAGCCCAGATGCTTTCCATATCCGTATAACTTTCATTTTTGTGTAAAACACAAAAGCAGATGTTTAGCAGAATGTTCATGCTGCTCCTTTTCATACTGTAAAATACAGGATGACCGGAAATACACCAAAAAGTAATTCGTTATTTACTGTTATTTTAGTATTACTTATATATTTAGTATAGAATTACTGTATATATGTTTTTATTAAGATTTTGAATTAGCTTTTAGTTTTTTCACGTTCATTTGTTTAATTTTTATTAATGTTTTGAAGTTTTTTTGTTTTTTTTTACTGATTAAGGTTAATTTATTTGATTTTATCACAAGTTAAGATATTTTTGATGAAATCTGAATATTTCCAATGATTATATAGTAAAGACATTATTAAAATAGTCCATATGACATCAGGGATTTAACCGTAATTTTATGAAACTATGAGAATACTTTTTGTGCACAAAGAAAACAATAAAAACAATTGTATTCAGCAATTCTTCTTCCCGAGTTACCTTTAACGTAATCAGCGTTATTTACGTTCAGCATGTGCGCTGTTTACGAAACGTAAACAAGGCTGATTCCATTGTGCGGTTCTCTCCAAAATGGTGGAAGACAGTAACTCGGGGAAGAATCGTTAAATAAATTATTATGTTATTATTGTTTTCTTTGCGCACAAAAAAATTCTTGCAGCTTTGTAAAGTAGCATGGTACGCCCACAAGGCTATTAAGACAAAAATGTTTTACTACTATCACAATTTGTCGCCAGGTTTGACGTTTCTTAGACGTTTCGAAACCATATTTTTCTTAACTGAAATAGAGCAGCGCTGACCTTCTTCGAAACTCTCCTTTTGTGTTCCACAGAAGAACGAGTGTAAATCACATGAGGGTGAGTAAATTATAACAGAATTGAAACTAATAAAAAAAATTAAGTGAGCTTCTGATTTTTCATCATTCGAGCTTCTTAGTCTCTATGCACTCAATTGAACTTTTTATTA
>JAUMHE010000079.1:8929884-8954592 GCA_032359235.1 Enteromius mattozi
TATCTATCTATCTCTGTCTGTCTGTCTGTCTATCTATCTACCTGTCTCTGTCTGTCTATCTATCTGTCTATCTATCTATCTATCTATCTATCTATCTATCTATCTCTGTCTGTCTGTCTATCTATCTGTCTATCTATCTATCTATCACATTTCCTGCAAATAGAGTCTGGAAAACCCATATTTTGAGAGGTGATTTCCAAGAAATGGGTTTCTGAGACTCTCTCGACTCCTTCCTGTCCATCTTTATCTTATCACGATCGCTTCTGAGCAACTTTATATTTGCATTCAACATGTTTTCGTGCCAGTTGATTGCATGCGCAGAAGAGAGGCACGTTGAGCTCTTCTTGTTTATAATAAAGTGACAGAAAATCATTCAGGGGTCAAGTATCCCCCCAAAACTCTACCTACAGTCCAGATCCTGCCCTTAGTGGAAACCACACACCTAATGAGGTCATTAAAGCCAAGCCTCCATCAATATCTCTCTCTCTTTTCCCTCCTCTACCCCCTTTTTTTTTTTTGACAAATTTGAATTAATAATTCAACACAGCGCCTGGGGATGTATATTTCCTGAGTGAAGGACAGTTAACCCATAGCATGATTTTTCCTCCTTTTATATGACCACTTTTTTCATTTTTTTAATATTCATGTTTGACCATCACAGTGTTTGCTTTGGATAAAAAAGTAGCTAAGAAGTGCTGCATGTGTTGACCCAAACGATGGTGTTTTTTCTCCGTTTTTGTCTTTCTCTCACACACACATTACAGCTGCTTCTGTATTTTGATGGATGCGTGCGTAAATTCTGGTTTAATTCATTCCGCTTAGAAGATGCAGTCTCCTTTACCTCGAGGGTAACGTTACATGATGTGTTTGTAAGCTTCCTGTCAAAGCTAAGCTAATTTGTGGAGCTTTAGCTTAACTACTGGCAAGAAGGATAAAACTAATAAAATATCATCATAAGATGTGAAGCACTCAGAGAATAAATATATCAAATGAAGCATATTTTTAATTCCCAAATTGCTCAGATAGCTGCTGCACGATGAATGATTTAGTTCTCATATGAGAAAAAAGAATTTCTCAGACAAAAATATATGCAGAATATACGCTACATGTATATTGCACACATAACTTGCTGTAAGGAAACATATTTTGAAAAATATTTTATTTGATCCTGCAAATACCAAAACATACTACAAAATTGTAGAAAGAAAATATGATAGCAAGTATTTGCAGAAACCACTCCTTTTACAGACTCTTTTTTTTCTTTTTCTAGGCCAACTACTATCATGGTAGAACAACAATATGAAGTTGAACGTGAAAAATAGCACATCTAGATGAACGGCGCAAACATTTGAAGGTAACTCCATCACCCTAAACATGCTCTAACACGTTAAGCCCCTCCCTCTCTCCATCATTTCCTGTCCTCAATCGCATTGTCCATACTGTCATAAAAATGGCAACCAGACACATAATAGTCTCCAAGCATGGAAAACACCAGGAATAGACAACACCCCACTCGGCCACACTTCCCAGCATTCCCAGTGTTGACAGAAAACACACAGCCCTTGCCCACGTCTCTTAGTGACCTCATGTCTCTCTTGCCATTCTTGTTAAACCTTCTCCCCCGAGTGAGACAATGTTTAGATCAATTCTCCTTTCTATATTTGTCCCTGTAGTGTGACACCCGTCCAGCCCCACGTTTACATTACAGGAAGACTGATGATGGGGCATTTTTTCCAATCAGAAGGCGGTGTAGGCATTCCTCAGCTTTGTTGCTTTAAATACAATGATGGGGGGAGGAAGGAGAGGTGGATGAGAAGGAGAACAAGAGACGTGGTAGCAGCACCTGTCGGCTCATTTGTGCCGTCACGTTTAACAGCGGGCTCCGGTTACAGGGGATGGTTTGAGGGCTTAGCTGCTCTCTCGTGCCCCGCGGATGATCGCTGGACACATGAATGTCTTTGTGATACTGATTTTGACAGATGTTTGATAGCAACGTTACATTTACTAGCCAAAGCCATCCGTTAAGTCCCAACTTTAAAAGATGTATCGGTGAGAACGATTTTAAAATTATAATACTTTTAGTTTTAATATAAAAGTCAGTACATTTGTTGTACTTAGCTTACATGTAATGAAGTACTGCATTATAAAGAAGTATTTACATTATAAAACCTAACCATTCTAATTATCTATCTATCTATCTATATAAAAATATTATTTATAAGTTAGCCAATAATTATTATTAAATATATATATATATATATATATATACACACACAATTCACATTTTTTATTTATAATACATTATATTTTCATAAAAAAATAATTATGACTATACTTATGACTAACTTATTTCTATTTTTTGTAAATATGTATATACGTTTTGAGATCTAAAATTATTTTTTACATTATATACATGACATTTTTATATATTTTTATTTATTGATATATACTGTGGATAGTGATACACAAATAAGCTTGAATATATATATATATATATATATATGTACAGTAGTCAATATTTGTTGTGGATCAAAAAAGTTAATTAAAGTTGTAAACTATTGTAAACTATTATAAAATATATAATTCAATGTTTATTGTACAGTATTTTAAATATGTGTATTATTTTAATTTTTCTTATAAGTATACATATTTGCATTTTGTAATATATATTTTATCGTACAGATTTTTTTGTTTTTTTTTTACAATTTTATACTATTGACAATAACTACAGCATGGCATCTGAAAACTGAACATGATAGAATTATAAAAAATAAATATAAATATAAATCATTTATTTACACACAAACAGCTTACAAACCATTCAGGCGGTACTGTTTTTAAGGGGCACGTCCGCTCAGCCGCGTTGTGTATGTTTGACCCGAGTGCTCACGGGGGGCTGAGTGTTTTCCTTCTGCTGTGACCGGGTCACTTTTATAGATGTCCACGGCACAGAACTCTTTCTATGAAATCGATTGAGAAATGACAGGGGGAGTTTATGTTAGAGCTTGTGTAACGCCCTTATCTGTGTTTGTGCGCAATGTTTAAATAAGACCTGGCGGCTCCCTGATCAATAGACACATCCTACCACCGCCGGGGCCTCTCGCGTCTCCCTGGCCGGACTGAAGGTCCCGGGCTAGCAGGCTCTCTTCGCAGGCCAGGAGAAATTGCCAAATTTAATTGGCACGTTATAAGGTAGCATTGTGGCTAGTGAGACCTCGAGTCACGTAAGAAAGAAGAAACAGGAGAAAAACCTCAGATATGCACAGGCAACAACAACAAGGGCCCTTTACAATGCACGAAAACGCAGTGAGAGTGAATAATGAACTTCAGCCCATTGATCGGAAAAACAAAGCCTGGATATGTTTGTCCCGGCAGGACCACAGGTCTCATAAATCTTTAAGGGTGATCTGTTTTTGCCACGCCGTTCCTTTTCAAATGCATCCCCTTCGATTCATGTGATAGACGGCGAGCTATTATTATTTTATAGCACGCAAGCTCATTATACTTGGAAATGAATATGTGTATTGCTAGTTAAAGCGGCGAATGATCGCTAAAGGTGCTGCTACCGAATCGAATGCAAAAGTCCGGAGCATTACGGATATTGATAGTTGTTGTTAGCGGTGAATCTTGTAGCATCGCGGGCCAGGTATCATAAAAATGGCACCCAAGCGCTCTGTTCTGGGGCACAAACAGGCAGAAAGGAGCCCGAGCTTGTATGATTGATATTTCCAGTGCAGATATCACTTAGGAAACACCTGACATGAGCGGGGCATGTTTCGGGCCCGGCCTGCCTGTTAAGTACTGGAGCGTGAGCCAGCTAGCGTGTTATGCAGCCGGTAATAAAAGTTGGTCATTGATTTTCTGTAGTTGCTTGTAACAGTTAATGTTGATACATCAATAGCTAAAGGAAAGCACAGGCTTAAATAGGAGGCTGAAAATGTGGAAATATGGGAGGCTTGGGCGTTAAATCACAGAATCTATCCCCCAGATCGATAAGACAGTTACAGCAAGTGTCCCTCTGCTTTCCTAATGTTTTACAATAAACTGACAGCTTGTAATAAGGCTCTGGCAGAGGCAGAGGAAGAGAGGAATCCGACGGGACAGAGGAAGAGTTGTGAGACGGAGAAGGAAAACAAGTAGCTATAGCTCAGTGTATTCTCAATCACTTCATCCACAGCTTTTGTTGAAGGCAAATCCAGCCAGTCTGCGCTTGCTGAAAGTGGGGGGAAACTTTTACAAGCGGTTCACGGATGCGTCGTTAACCCGAGATGGGTTTTTTAGTGCCAGGTGCAATCGTGTTGTGGATTCGGTGGGGTTTTGCTGGTAACGTCCATGCTTTGGAATTAAAAGGCTAAATATGATAATATGATGCTTTCATTTACTTATATCAGTGTTGCTATTGTTAACTAAAAGTTTTTTTTAATTTAAATAGAAAATAAAACATAAATATGATATAAATACGATGAAAACGTAACCTTTCTATACAAAAAATAGAATTAAATTGTGAACTAAGTGAAATAAAATAAGCTGAAGTAATAAAACTCAAATATAGATAAATTAAAGCTGTACAGAAATATTTAAAAACTAATACAAATGACAAAAGCACATAAAATTACTAAAACGTATAACATTTACACGACAATGTAAAAATTAATATGTAAATGATACTAAATTATATTAATATTATATAAATAAATTATACTTTTTCCTTAAAATATTACAATTTATTCTTGTTATTTTTACTTTTTAATGATTAATTTCATTAAATATATGCATGCATATTACATATGACCAATATTAATACTACTACTACTAATTAAATTTTGAGAATAAAATGATGATGATTTAATCTCATAATGCTGCAACTTTGTAATAATAATAAAAAAAAAATACCAAAAATTTTTTATGCCATAATATTATGCTTTTTTTATCCTAACTTCTAACTTTGAGTTTTTACTTTATTAATTCAACTATATATTCATGCATATTAGATATAACAACACACAATTTTTCTCTAAATATTTATTGTCAAATTTGACGTTTATTGCGTAAAATTTGTTTCTTTTTAATTTTTAATGTGGGCACTAAAATGCTGTTGTACCATTCACCATGTTTTACCATGCTATCAATAAATATAAATATGAACTATAAATCCATTCAGCAGAAACTGAAATAAAAAGTGATTTAGGTCAAAATTAGATTATAGAACTGAGCTTTAAGTGTAACGCTAAAATCACAAAACAAAACCTCCCTCTTTCAAGAGTAATACATCTGGCCTTTATCAAGAGTAAATCCATAGATGTAGATTCTTGACCGCGTTACTTATCTGAAGCGTTTGTAGACATTCAGATAACGATGCTAATGGCTAACGATCGCCAATCACACTTAAAGTTGTTTGCAATTTAAAGCTAATCATAAAGTAATGTGTAGTAACAGATAAAGAACAAAAAAACAAAGAGATAAAAGATAATTGCAGCTGCGGTGCACAAGCAAAGTGTCGAAATCACAGCGGAATGGCCGGAATTCGGCGAAAAGACTGAACGCATGACAAAAGCTAGTGGGGCTAAAGGTAAAGTGCCATCCTTTCACTCCCCTTTAAAAGCACGAGCCCGTTGCCGTGTTGCGCCATGTCCACAGATATCAGCGGCTTTTAAAGCCTGATAAAGTCTGAAAGCCTCTTAAGGCTCCTAATGAGGTTGCCGTTTCAAAGAGAGCCTCTCGCCGAAGCGCCAGAAGTGAGGCTTTTGATTTCTGTCTCGTGGAATGAAAGGACAGCGGGCAAAAGAAATAACCCTTAAATATTAGGGTCATTGCATGGGCCCACTTCCTCCTCTCCACCAGATTTGTAAAATATCAGAGCACTCAGGACTGATTGGAAGGTTTTGCACTTTTGAGCGAAATCTAAATGAGCGCGTTTGGTGACAACAACAAGCGAATGCGTCGAGTGAGCGGAGAAGAGCTGCCACGCATTGTCACAAATCACCGTAAATAAATTCCTACATGCGCATCGCCGCGTCGATGTGTTTTCAAAGGGTGTCCGCACACACATGCGCTTGCTTTATATGTGTATTGATTAGAGCCAGGCCTCACATCTTCCACATGACTTACAACCCGTCAGTGCCAAACTGCTTGGCTCACAAGAAAAACCTGCCCCTATTATCTTGCATTTAATTAAGACATAGCTGCAGTTTTATGCACCATTATTTGGCCCCGGCCGGGGGTCTCCGAGGCGTAAATATTGAACCGTCCCAGCCCTCGAATGTTAATCAATCCCAACCGACTTCCAAATTATTTGGTCTGTTTCAGGAAATGAATATTTGCACCTGTTATGAGCCTTTGCGCATGCATTACTGATCTCCCCTCTCTTTGCACAAGGGTAGACGTATCGATTCAGATCAAGGAAACAAGACGGGCTGGCTTAATTAGAGCTTACCTATGTGGGAACTGCCTTTAAAGCGAGAGTAAAGGGGAAACGGCTGCGTGCCGTGACTGTATGCGGTGTTGTTCAGAGGTGTTTGGAAGAGACCCCACAGACAAGCCTCAGGGACTTGAGACGCATCCCATCTTGTAGTCAAGTGTTGATGCCATGAGCTGAAATATGTTATACCAGTGTCCTCTACGTTTTGATAATAACGAGGAGTCGTCAAAATGTGAATTATGTCGATAATTTTAATTTAAAAATAGCTGATAAAAATACGACAAGGACAGGTTGCATATTTTGGTTACATTTGTGTAATATTAGAAGAAGTATTAGGTGTAATTTCTCATCAATCTATTATATTTTGCCTGTTATTTGGCATTATTCATGGTAAAAAAGGTTTATATTGTCACTATCGTAATAGTGTCAAAATAGACAAAGCACAGAAGTCACTTTCAAAATTAGCAAAATCTGCATTGAGAAATCTTTTATCCTTGTGTGAAATTGATTGCGTTGATTCCGATTCATATGAAAGGATTTTGTCCAAAAAAGTTTTAAAAGTAAAACTGACTGAAATGAATGAATATGACATGAAATACTGAATAAATTTAAAGGTGCAGTATGTAAGATTGACAGCTAGCGGTTATAATGGGTACTGAAAAAACAAAGGCATTCCGTCCCAGAACGCACATTTCAGAGTAGAATTACAGGTTATAGCATTATTTTTTTATAGAAAGAGCTATGTAAACATAACATGATTCCTAAATATCTAAAAACATATTATATTACATTTTGACTTGAGCGTTTTTACAAAATATCCTCATCTGTTTTGTGTTCTGCCCAGTTGAGAAAGTCATAAAAGTTTAGAACAACTTGAAAGTGAGTAAACAATGATAGAAATTTCTCCTTTTTTTTGGTTACAATTCTCTCTTTTTAACCTAAAATAGAGTTCACGTTCAACTGTATCAATGGCTAATCATTTTTCAGTTTCTACCACCATTTTAGCTTGGCATTTCTAGTTAAAAACAGTAAGTAAAACGTGTCTCAAGACGTTCTTGAGGTATTTATGGAGGGTCGAGACAATCACAGAAGCGGCTCCAACTGAAATGTTGGCATCTTCTCAGAAACGTCCACCATAATCGTCTCTACCCCCTTTAAACTCCACAAGAACATCGTTCACCCTTCAGCGCCTTTCCTGCTGTTGAGGAAATCAATGTCTTGGTCGTAATTATTTAACCATTGATAAAGCCTTCAGCTCCT
The DNA here is from genome assembly GCA_032359235.1 of Enteromius mattozi. Lineage (NCBI taxonomy): Eukaryota > Metazoa > Chordata > Actinopteri > Cypriniformes > Cyprinidae > Enteromius > Enteromius mattozi. The sequence goes on from JAUMHE010000079.1 coordinate 8,937,563, forward strand.
GCTAGAGCCAAAGCACCTATTCAACACACTGAGACTGACAGCGGGAAAGATAGAGACGCTTTGGCTGGCGGAAAGCGTGAGAAGTGATCGGATGACTGCCATCGGCCCTCTCGACAAGCCGGAGGGATCGAGGAGACAAGTGACTGCTCCCGGGTCAACTCATGTCTCTCCTCCTCTTTATTGACACTTAGCTTTACAAAGAGCCCCCTGGGCTGCCCCGACAGTGACAAATTGCGATGGTTTGGCCGTGTTGAGAGCAAACAGACTCTAACTTAAAGCGTTGGGTAGTGGAACGGTGCGGGTAAATGCGATTTTGATTTCCGTTAACAGGCTTCATTTGTAAATGCAATACGAAGACACTGCATTTAACGAGTGTAAGAGGGCTGATGCACTGAATTTGATGTTTTAATGTCATAGAGGCCAGACAGCCTCCAAATATTGACCTTGTGTGTGTGGCCTTGGGTTTACCAGCACATTTACCTGATAACTGATTGTGTTTCAGGATTCATAAAAAAAAAGACAGACTTCATAATCCATATTTTATATGAAATTTAAGTGTCATAACAACAGGTGCTACCCAACACAAAAGTTTATGTATGTGTATATATATTATATGTATTAGTGCTGTCAAACAATTAATTACATCCAAAATAAAAGTGTTTGTTATACATATATATTTGTGTGTGTATTTATGCATGTTAAATGTCTTATTTGTACATTTATTAATATTTATTTTAATTATTTAATAATAATATTATAAATATTAAATATTGTTATAGAAATATTATAAAAATTAAATATTGTAATAGATGTTTTTTTTTTTCACCAAATGTCAAAAGTTAAATGTAATATTAATAATAATAAAAATAATCAATCAATCAATCAATCAATCAAATGTAAAAAGCAAGTTTTCTGAAATTTTTTGTTCATGTAAGGTGTTGCAATAGAAATCCTTCAATTAGGCATTTCTACACGTATTGAAAATAAAAAGTGGACCATTTTGGTCTGTAAAAGCAGTTAATTAATTATGAACGTACTTGCTAACGTTTATTAAAGAACATTTTCGCTAAAGTTGTAGCATTTCTTCGTGGAAACAAGTTCTCCTTTCAAAAAGGGTTGAAGAATGAGCAGCAGGTCGAGACAGACAGATGATAAGTTCCCATAATTCCAATAGTTTTCATAAAGCGCCATGGGATTTTAATGCTTCATTTAATTAACCTCTGACTGGCTTCTCAATAGCAACTGGCAAAGTGTTTTTCTCATCTGTGCACTTGTACGTACACAGAGCCCCCGCCACCCTTCATCCACAGGATACTATTAATCGGAGCCATCTTTGATCTCTGGGCTTAGTTCTCTTAGTCTCTTGGTCTCTCTGGGCCTGGCACACAGCATGGGTGGGGCGAGCCGGTAGAACGGGGCAGTGCCTGGGGCGCTACACTCCCCTCAGGTGAGAGTTTTATTATGGATGATGTTTCCGCCAAATTATTTACACCAGATTCCCCCCAAACTGCAACCAAAAACCTCCACTAAGCAAAGCCGATCAACATAAACACAGCAAGGTTGAGAGGTCTGGCGTTCTCAATACTGCTCTTTGGTCTTGGGAAGATGTGAGGAACCTTCTCAAGGTGCGATGGGGGAGCAGGACATAAAGGCTTATGTCCTGCTTCATAGTTTCAGGTAGTTCAGGGACGCAGCAAACGGAATGGATGGGATCAAAGCACCAACGCCCCTACACACATCATATTCTCTTTTCCGGAACCACAGGACGCAACAATCATGACTGATGTGATGATGCAGAAGCGGATGGTCGGCATTAATATTCCATGTTCTAATGGGGCCAAACAGACGGCCAGCCCTGTGTTTTGATGCTGGCCTTTATGGTAGAGACCTGCAGCTTTTGTGAATTGGCTACAAGAGCTGCCTTGACCTGTAAGCAATGGAACCTCCGATCATTTCAATGTAAAGCTAGGAGGCTACCAGATGAGAAGCTCTGAAGGTTATTGATAGCTAACAGCAAAAGTGAATGCACTCGGCACGCAAATCTCTCAGAGCAAATGACCTCCTGATTTTCTTTACTCCAATAGAGGAAAAAAAATGCGACCTTGGTTTTGTAAGTTTCCAAGTTGGAAGTATAGCAAGAACTTGTGTAGCTAAAGTAGCACTTAAATGCACAAATCTAATGTTTTCTGTTTTGGTATAACGTTTATTTTTATTTACATTTATTTTACATATTAAATATCAATAATTAATTCATCCAAAAATAAAAATCCTGTCAAGGCAGGTCAAGACTGGTCTTCTTGTAAACAGTTATTAGCTAGGTCTTCAATTTGTATTTTGCGCACATTTTAGGATATTGCATAAAATTCGCTAGATGGAGCTACCAAGATTCGCATGAAAATGGAAACATAAACTATCAAAAAATATAATATGAGTAATTCATTCAGAGAACAGAACATAGCAGGTTGATGTGCATGTCAGAAACTTTGAATTTTGGAAATCTGAACTGAATTTTGGAATTGTGAAAATATGAATAGAATTTTTGAAAAATATCTGTTTTGACTGCACTCTTTTAACACAACTAAAACAACAGTGGCGTCTACTTCAATTTCTATTTTGCAGCACTTTTTTCCCAGAAAATATGAATTGGTTATTTGATCACCCTGAAATGGCACGTTATTCATAGATTGTTTCTGAAACATGCATATTGATTTAGTGAAGTACTCCATAAAAACAGACAAAGAGTGAACGAGATCTTTGAGCTACACCATTTTCTGAGAATAATCGTTTTGAGCGACCAAACTATTCTGGCATCACTGGTAAAGGAGAGACGGTGGCATTCATAATGATGGTCTTATCGTACAGGGGGAAGTGAATGCAGTCTTGTGGCTTATCTCAAGGTCCCTCAAGAACCTTGGGAGTGAGCAAGTGAGATTTGGATAATGCACAGGCCTTAGCCCGCTTCTCTCCACCCCTCCACCCCTTTCTCTGTACTCACCCAAGCTGAACAGCACCAGGAATTTGAGGCAGACAAACTCCCTCTGGTCCAGCTGGAGGGATCGTAGTTTGCTCACCAGCTCCTGCGCGTGACTCAGGAGGTTGTTGAGTGTGGCACCGGCTTGGGAGGCAATTAGGGCATAATCCACCTGAAGACAAAAAGCAAGAGTGTTCACACACACAAACAAAAAAGGTTTTACCACAAGCAACATGCCAGATCTCTGAAGGTTTGAAACATTTCAGGTATAGAGAGGTACAAGCAAGCAGGATTGCAAAAATAATTTGGGGTGTGAAAGAACACTCTTCCCGTCTTCCATTATTTAAGCCAGTCTGAGGTAATTATCGAGTTACGTATTTTGGAACTTTTGGAACAGCAATACAAAGTTTATTTTGAAAAGATGTGCTTATATTTGATTTGGAACAACAAGAGTTGCTGGGAATGTTTTAGGAAAAGTTTAGGCCTTGTTCCTCATTCATCGAAAATTCTATTTCTTGAATCAGAGTCCTTTTAGTTTAAAAGTTCAATCAGCCAGACGGCACTTGGCACCACCTTTCGAGTTTTTCAGCACCGTCTGAAGTAAGCATATAACCAGCTCTGGCAGCTCTACGCTTCCTACGCCTCTCTCCCTTTCTCTCCTTCCCAGGCTCCTCTCTCCGCACAGCAGGGACAGTGCACTGGGCCGAGGTCTGAATGATAATCAGCATCAAACCGAGCGGGGAAGAGCTGCACGTTTCTCCATCCCTGGTGCCCAGACCCTCGGACCCCCAGCGCCCCGCGCAAGACGAGGGTGGTGGGGGTTGGAAAGGCACGAGTGAGCGGGGGCCCCTGGAGGTCCCCCAGGCTACCGGGCCGAACCCTACGCGGGACCCCCGTGGCCCTCTCCTCCCCTTTCAGGTGCACTTAATATCTGCAGCAGCAGCAAATTTGTCTTGGAGGCAAGTCCTTAGCTGCCACTCACTGTAAGCAGGCCATATTAAATTTTTATATTTATTGACAATTCATTACCATAATTGACTGCGCCAGGGTTTCTGGAAGAAGGTAGACTACAGGCCTCCTAAGTGTAAGGAGAGCTCCCTCTGAGCTGGATTTGCAATTAAAAACGCGGACGAATTGGAATTTATTTATTGTGTAAATATGATGAGTGGAATTTTTTAAAGTCCTGGCTGGAGAATTGCACATTTCTCACCAGCTGTATTCGTAGATCTCTTTGAGGCCCATATGAGAAGCTGCTCAAGTTGTCAATTAATGGGGATTTGACCAACTGACCATGTGCCTCAAGCATTAGTAACCAGTAACGTAAAAATAAGTGGGGTTACCCTTAAAAAATGCAAATAATAATGCAAAATACTGAAAATATTTAACAAACATTAATACTAATCTAAATAAAATGTTGAAAATGATGCATATCAATATAAGCATTTAAAAAATATACACTACTGAAAATTCCTAAAAAAAAATGTCTGTAAAATTACATTTTTGTTCCATAATGATGGTTGGCATGACATTTGTAGCCACTTGTTTGTAGCAATACTCCCCAATTCATTCTGACATTGTGAATGTCACTGAGTGCTTGATCTTGCCAAAATACTGAGACCTGTATGAATATCATTATGATGATTTGTATTCTTCTAAAGGCCTGGGACCTTCAGAGAGAGGGAGACAGACGGACAGATACAGCAAAAGACGGGGTGGAAGGGGGAGATGTAGGTCTGTGACATATTGGAAAGCCGCCCATGTAGTGTCATGTGTCGCTGCACTTCAGGACTGATCCCCCACAGTGCTTTGCTGCCATACCAACACCAGGGAGAAACAATGACATGTCCTCAAACAAGATGAGAGATTGAGAGTTGACAGTCACTGACAGTGTTGTGAAATAACATATATATGTAACATATGCACTATAAAGATATACTACACTGAATTACTGAATCACAATATTGCTTTAATAACTGGCAGAGCGCTTGTTTTTTATGCATAAGTCCGAGTTCATGCGCGAGTGTGTTGTGTGGCCAGGCTGTCAGTAGTCTGCTCTGGAATAATAGGACGTAATGAACTGTTTGAGTCTTTGCCTTGTCTCTCCCTAAAGGCTTTTTTTCAGCACCAGCTGTTCATTAGGCAAAATATGCAAACAAGGTCTGGCCCTCCTCCACCCCGCCCCCAACTCTCCGCCAGACCTCGCTAATCAAACATAGAGGCACGCTACGCAAAGTACTTGCAATCCAGACAAATCAAAGACAGCGAGCGCTGTGAGCTCGCACAGATCTCCAGATGTGGTATCTAACAAACATTCTCAGATTTTATTGCTCAGAAGTTGCTCTTTCATGGCTCAGGAGGCTAGAAACCACTTTCACACTAACCAAACAAATCAATTTCTGACCTCAAATAGACTCGACACCAGAAACTGTGAAAGTGGAGTTCCCACTGGTGTTTCTTTTAAGTATCAACTTTGTCTCAAATGATGACTTAGGATAAGTATAGAGCTGTAAATTTATGAATGTGTAAGTCAAATAATTTGATATTGCAAGAATTTGATGAGAAACATGACTTGGTAGAAAATATATCAGGAGCTGGATTCGAACCCACGTTGATGGCTGTATAATTTACCAGAGCATGTGAGTTGGTTCATCATTTAATCTTATTATTGTCTAGAACAAAACAACCGAGATGTTTTAAGACTTTAAAGATGTTTATTTTTTATGTCCTTTAGTTGACTTGGTGGAAATTGCGTCAAGAGCCGGATTCGAACCCACGTTGATGGCTGTATAATTTATCATAGCATGTGAGTTTTTCCATCATTTAATCTCATTATTGTCTAGAAGAAACAACTGAGATGTTTTTGAGACATTAAAGATGTCTAATTAGCATTTTCTCTTTCCTTTATATGACTTTGTGAAAAAATCATGTCAGGAGCCGGATTCGAACTGCGCATCTCTCGCTGTCTGATTTACCAAAGCATGTGTGTTAACCGCTAGGCCACGGCCAAGAAACATGCCATTGTATATATCTTGAACTTTGCTCCTGAACCTCTCCGTATCTATGTTATACATATCATATCACATCATTTATCGCCTGTAATTCACTTCTGTTTCAATACATAATCCTCTGATCAGCTGTGAACTCTTCGAAAAAGTTCTCCTGCTCACGAGTCACTGTGTTTGAGCTGTCACTACAGTTGGAGATCACTTTGTTGAGCAGGGGAGGGTGGAGGGAAAAAACATAGAATTAAAAATTAAACTCAAACCTAACTGACAGGCGGACAGAAGCATATTTATTTATAAGCAGTTTAAACATCTTCTGGAAGTGTGTGTGCATGTGCTGGAGCCGAAGACAGAATTAAAGGTCATCGTGTGCAGAAAACTTCAGCTGAGCCTGAGGCGTCCGTCCAGCGATGATCCTCAGAGACGATTGAGGTAAATCATACATATCTTCTGCTTTCTCTCCCTGTCCGTCTCTCTCTGTGTCTCTCATCCCTTCTTCAACGCGATGACTCTTGCATGCTTAACCAACCATTTTATTTATTCGTTCACAACGCACTTGATAAGAAGTCTACAATTGATTATTCTGGCCACATTAGTTTATACCTAAGTGTAATCTATTTTTAATGGAGTGGCCGGGGCAGTCGATAGCACTTTAAAGGATGTTGATCCACACTGCCAAAAAGGCCTGATGAGATCTATGGGGAGGCATGGAGGAGACTGCAGTGGACGCTCACCTGTTGCCCCGTGACCAGGAGGATGGAGCCCTCTTTGGCGTGCATCACCTGCCGGAAAACATGGTCCAGGATCAGGAGTTCACTCCAGCAGTTCTGGAGGAGCTTCATTTGGTCGTCAACCTGAGGAGAAACCATGTATGTGTAAGTAGTAGTACTTTTTCAAGGCATGTTCATAGTGGTTCAAAGTTTTGAATGCAACCTTGATTAACTGGATAATCTTTGAAGATGTTTAAAGGGAAATTTTACCCAAAAAATGAAAATTCTGTCATTAAGTACTCGTACCAAACCCATAAGACCTTTGTTCATCTTCAGAACACAAATGAAGATATTGTTGATGAAATCAGACAGCATGCATCATGGTACTCCACTAAAAAGTGTTGTTATTTTTGTTTTCTTTGTGCACAAAAGTATTTTTGTAGCTTTATATACAGTAAAACCACTGAAGTCACATGGACTATTTTAATGATGTACTTACTACATTTCTGGGCCTTGAATGTGGTAGTTGTGTTGCTGTCTATGGAGGGTCAGAAAGCTCTCGGATGTCATCAAAAATATCTTAATTTGTGTTCCAAAGATCAACAAAGGTCTTACGGATTTGGAACGACATAATGACAGAATTTCCATTTTTGGGTGAACTATCCCTTTAAGTCTTTCAGACCTTTTTGGGTAAATTGTGTTGTCCTATTCACAACATTTACTGTATTTCAATTAAAAAATAATTAAATAATAAAAATAAATTCTTTTTGATTTTTCAGGCACAAAACTTGTTCAGTTCATTTGTCACTTGAATGTTATTTTACCCTTAAACACTCGTGTCTGTGTGTTAGTAGTCCGGACAGCCAGTAGAAAATCAATATCAGTCTTGAGGTCGCAAGAGGTCGTTCTCGTGTGAACTTCACCAAATGTCACTGTTTTTCTGTTAATTAACCTGTTTGCCTAGTGATACAGCTTCATTTATCCCTTGTGATTAAGTAGCGTGTTTGGGGTTGCGCAGTTAAGACCTCTTACGTTAAAAACACTCTCACACAGGAGTTAAACGGCTCCAACAATGCATTCATTGTCGCCTTTCTTGGGTTCTCATGGCTCGCTTGGTCAATTATTAAATACAAGAGGTGAAAAGAGCTCTTTGAGTCCAATGTCGGCAAGAATGAGGAAAATTTGTGAAAACGAGTCCCCGTCTGGCTATTCTTGAAATGCCTACATTTTGATTCACCCATGAGAACAATCATACAAAAGGGTCATAAAAATACAGAAATGTAAAGATTATGAAGTCTCATGAGAACAGGGAGTCATGAAAATAATACTTGTGGTTTCTCAAGGCAAAGATAACGTGAATGAAATGCCTCTTACTATCTTGGGGAGGCTCCATCGATATCTGGTTCGGATTGTTTTGACTGCTTGCGATTCTTGTTTGTGCTGCTCTTATAGTCATAACAAATGCTACGAAATCAATTCAAAGAATGGATTTCCAAATCCGGCAGTGCAAGAGCCTCAGAAAACCAATCAAATCTCTTCTTGTTTGGTATCGTTGCATCACTTGTATCAACTCTTTCACTGTACAATCGATGCTGTATGGCCTAATTTCATCAAATCTCCAGGTTTGAAACACTAGGGCTGCAAGAAGCAAATATATGCATTCGGCATTGTTAGCATGTCTCATGTTTCCAGTCAAAAACGCCTGTTCTACAAAGAAACCTGTCATTTAGTCTGTTTTTTGACAGGCGTTCTCATCAAAGGCCTTGCCCTCACATGAGCCTCTGATGCCCGGCGCTTTTGGGTCATCAAACAGGGACGAGGGTGCCATGAGTCAAAGCAGGGGAAGACACTGCAGACCGGGACTGCTGCCAGAAACACGTCAGATGGGCAGAGAAGGCATCTCTGACCTTTTAAAGTGCGTCTGACACCGCTTGTTTCCATGTCAGCTCACTTCCCTTTGCACTGTCACAGCTATGTGTAACTCGGCTCTGAAGTTCACTTACGACAGGCAAGCTATGTCCTCTAACACTGGAGGTAGTGACTTTGTAGGTTTGATACACAGTGGCTATTAAATGCGATTAGCATTGGCGTTTTTCTATGTAAATCATTTGTAGAAAATGTTTATGAATTACATATTTTTCTAGATTTTAACATGGAATTGAATTAACAAACTTGTTTTTTTTCACTAAACATTGCAAATATCTACAAAGGTTGGTGTTTGGGCCTCTTTTACAAAAAACAAATTTCTTTGGAAAAGTCGTATAAATATTGTTCATTTTATTTACTATTGGATGCATCAATTTAAGACAGAATGTTTTTATAATTTACACAGAAATTACACAGTTGACACTCAAATGTGTACAAAAGTTTACACTGATTGGGTCTCATTAGCCAAACATGAGCAGAATTAATTGTGTAAATTGATTGTAAAACGGCTTTTGCTATTTTTAAATACCATTAACTATTAATAGTGCCTTTATTGTTACAATATACAATAGTTATCGAATATGTATGAAAGGTTGTGTTTATGAGATTTTGTTTGTGAAATTAGTAGAATTCATGTGTTTCGTTAAACTAATTTAGCTTTTTTTAGGGAATATTTAAACTATGCCAATTTATGAAGGAATGATTTTTCAAACAATTTGTAAAGAAAATAGCATAATATCAATTACATTTTAACAACTGTGTGTTTATCATTTTAACAATTTTGTGCTTATTCATGAAACAATAAGATCAACATTTGAGTTTTTTTTCAGAAATACATTGTTTTCATGTGTATTAAAATTATAATATGGATATATCATCCAGCAACCTTGTAAAAATACACAGTATTTGAATGTTTTACACGGTCATACAGCTGATCAGTATTTTTCTTCCTGCATGTATCACAGGAATAAACTCAGGCAGACTCACAGATTGTAAATTCAGCTGTATAATCATGACAAGCTAAAAATAAAATGTCAATCGGTTGTTAATGTTTATCTAGATGAGCTGGTGGTGTAAGGTTCTGGAAAAATACCTGGAGGTCAGCCAAATAAAAACACGCTTATTGATTTCGCCCCAGAAGCATTCAATTCGGAATCTGAGCTTTTGTTTGACTGAATAACGAGCGATTAAACCTCGAATCTGTTGACCCACGCTGAAATCTCACAATACATAAATTCCTCTTGCATCAGCAAGATGCGTTTATTCATGTGCCATGCTTCCAAATTTCTCAAAATCAGAGCTTTTACTTTCTCTCTTATGATAAAAAATGCATATCCTCCAAGAAACCAATTTAATTCCTTTACGGTCATTCAGGCATTGCTAGATCAATGTAGCGATCAATTTCTGAGCCCCATCCTGCTCCTAAAGAAGACCCTAAGACCCTGTCTGCCTCAACGCCGTGTTGAACGGCATTAAGGATATTGCCAAATGAATGTGCTATGATTATTTCCAATTGTTTATTTATTTATTTTTTTTACTTTTAATGTAAGTGATGTGCAAATATGTCTCGTTGCATATCCAAAAGTAATATTATTCATCACTGCCTGAAAGGGTTGACCGGTGATGATAGAATACCCTTCAAATTGCCAAATACAAGCTTTTTTTTTTTATCCCACATGGTTTTGGTAGAGTGCCACAAGCATTGTTTAGGCGCGAGTAACGAGCTTACGCAGCTGGAACTGCTTTTAATAAGTATTTTTTTGTTGTTTTTGAAGTGCCCTAATGAACAGATTAATAGAATCTCCTTGAGTGCCCATTAATGAACAGAATGAGACGAATGATTTATTTACAACTAAAGGCAGGCTGTGAGTGTGCGGTCCACAATCACATTTGCATAAACACGAGGAAGGGAGGGAAAAAAAGATACGAGGGGGTAGAAAGAAAATAAATCCCATCCGAAATCTTTTGACCTCTTGGATGCGGATCAGTGTTGCTGGTTGGCCGAACTACAGGTGAGGTTTGAAGTGCACTTCAATGGGTGCCGTCAGGAGGAGAGCTTTGAGTTGTGTTCTGTGGACATCTGTTCATACGCTGCTATACGCACTTCCTTTCTGCCAGGCTGACAAATAGTATTTGATGTTGGATGTTTCCCTTCTGTTGGGGATTTTTTTTTACAGCAGTTTATATAATAAAAAATAAGCAAAATAGATCATTACATGAAGGCTGGTTACTGAATTAGGTCCCTTTTTTTTCTTCTATTTAACTTTAGCAAGTCTGATTGTTAAAGCTGGACACATTTGCCATCGCTGAGCAAATTTGTCCAAAATCCAGTCATTCTAATAGGAATCATGAGTTTCATGCCAGGATGAAAAAATTCAAATTTCACTCGTGCAAATTCACAATGTTGACCAACAAAAAGCTGCTTGGTTTGAAGGTTTGAGCGATGCTTTATACAGTATATTTCTACAATAGTGACATTAAGAAAGTGACGTCTTTTGAGCATATGTCGCATTGCAGTCTTGGGGAAAGTTACTTTTAAAAGTGATGCATTACAATATTCTGTTGCTGGATAAAAAGTAATTAATTGCCTTACATAGTTACTTTTTTGGAAAGTAATCCATTTCCTTTGGCATTATTTTTTTAGTGCTGTCAAACAATTTATTGCGATTAATTGCATTCAGAATAAAAGTTTTGCTCACTTGATATATGTATGTGTGCTGTGTTTTTATTATGTATAAACAGTATATATATATATATATATATATATATATTTAAAAATATTTACATTTTTATACTATTATATTTGTTATGATATATAAATATATAAACATATTTTTTAACTCTATCTGTTACTTGTAATGCATTACTCCAACACTGATTGTGATGACACCTCAAGAAATGAAATATTATTATTACTATATAAATCTCTCAACAGCAAACAGCGCAGTTTAAGGTATCATTAATGTCCGTAGCAGAACGTTGAGTGCCTCATCTCTTTCTCAACACTAATAGTTTTTGGAAACCTATAAATGTACAGTTACACTCATGGGAGATAATCTAAGCGTCCCCGAATCCCCAGAGGAAGTGCTAACAATTTGTGCTGAGGTGTCACATTCTGGCTTCCTCTTTCGCCGTCCCGTGGGAGCTGATTTGACATGCTTTGGATGCTCGAGACTGAAGGGCCTGGTTTATTTGGCCTCGCTTTTCACTGATCTTGTGGAAATCTCCCGGCTTGTTTGTCATGGCAGGGCCTCTGTTTGCTCTCTTGCTCTTTTGCTGCCAGGGGGTCTGATAAGCATGCTGGGACTTTGAGCAGGTGGCCACCAGCCGCTGCGGCCGCATTGCTTCATACCCGTGCTCCTCTGAGAGAGCAGCCTGGCATCTCACTCTCTCTCCGGACTTATTTTAGAGTCCGTTGTTGCTTCATATGGGATGCAGCCTTGTGAAAGAGCGTAGCTGGAGTTTTAATTTGTACTAATGTGTATTAATGATCTATAATTGGGACAAATGGCTGACCATATAACTGGTGTGTTTTAAAGCTACGGTTTACCTACAATTTAAAACTGTGCCATGCTTTACTCACACTAATGTTGTTCCAAACCTGTCTTTCTTTTGAGGAACACAAAAGTAGACGTTTTTAAATCAAAGAATTCAGGAAGGGCATTAAAGTGCTTTAATAAAGTGTCCTAATAAACTCCACAAATATTAAGCTTCCTTTAAAGGGTTAGTTCACCCAGAAATGAAAATTCTGTCATTAATTACTTACCCTTATGTCGTTCTAAACCCGTAAGACCTTCGATCATCTTCAGAACACAAATTAAGATATTTCTGATGGATTGCAAGATCTCTCTGACCCTCCCAAAGACAGCAAGAAGGGGGCTCAGAAATGTAGCAAGGAGATTGTTAAAATAATCCATGTGGCATCAATGCTTCAACCGTAATTTTACAAAGCTACGAGAATACTTTTTGTGCTCCAAGAAAGCAAAAATAATGACTTTATTCAACAATTTGTCTCTGCGTCACCCTATAGTGCCAGAGAGTACCATAACAATGTAACAACATCGTAACAATGAGGAAACAATGTATGCAATGTGTGTACGCAGTTATGCTGTTAACATTGTTCACGCTTTGATCTGAACGTAAACAGCATATCTGTGTACACACGTTGTTTGCGTATGTGGTACTCTCCGAAATGACGCTATAGGGTGATGTGGAGGCGACAAATTGTTGAATAAAATCATTATTTTGTTTTCTTTGCTCACAAAAAGTATTCTCATAGCTTCGTAAAATTACGGTTGAATGTCACATAGATTACTTCAACAGTCTCCTTCCTGTGTTTCTTGTTGGTGTTAGGATCCTTGCTCTTTATGGAGGGTCAGAGAGCTTTTGGATTCATAAAAAATATCTTAATTTGTGTTCGGAAGATAAACAAAGGTCTTATGTATTTGAAACGACATGAGGGTGAGTAATTAATGACAGAACTTTCATTTTTGGGTGAACTATCCCTTAAAGTTTAGGTAGGCAAGGAGGGGAAGATTTAAAGTGAATCACAAATTATTTTTAATTTTAGCTATTATATGATTCAAAAAGAGTTGTAATATAGAGCAACAGCAGTATGTGCCACATTGATGGTGAATGGCCAAAAAAATGCAAAATCGCAGCTAGAAATTCTTCCAAATTTCTCATTCTGTGTACAATGGAAGAAAGTAAAAAAAAAAAAGAGCTTGGTATGGCTTTAGGGAGAGTAAATTTAATATTTAAATCCGAAACGTGTAATTTAACAATCATAAAACAATATTTAATTGTGCTCCAATTGCGTGTTGGTGTGTTACAGCAGTCTAAGAAAGGCTGGATGCAGAAACCGACTCTCAGCAATGCCAACTATCCATGCTGTAATCTTGTCCCAGCGATGTCGTGTCCATGGGACACATAGATTATGTAGGCTTTCACTGTGTTCCTGACAGCAATGTAAATTGAGATGTCATAAAATATCTTTGGGACAACATTTGCATTCCTTGTAGTAGCTAAATCTGTGAAGACCTCATGGTATTCTTTCTCCAAGTGTCTCTGTGAGGGGGGGAGATAAACAGATGCCCATAATTCATGTGTTAGTGTGCAGGTGAGCAGGTTTGGGACTCGTCCAAGGCTAGCAAGTGGACACCGAGCAGCTCGAGGAGAGTCCGGCAGATGCTGGGGCTGGAGGAGGGGTGTTTGATCGATCGAGACGGGGAATAGAGATTGATCAGTTCCCACGGTGACCGCATTAACACTCTCCTGAGTGTGACTCTTGACCTGTGAAACACCCAGAGTTTGATCGGAGCCCCTCAGCAGCCCCTCATCATGTCATCCCACAATAAAAACAACACACGTCGGCATTCAGCAGAGTTTAGTGGGACATGTCAAACATTTCAGGACATCACAGAGATGAATGACACTATAAATGCTGCTTCTAATTAATGCTTAACCCATATGGGGTTTTTAATGGCTGATTATATATATATACATATATATATATATATATATATTTAAAATATTTACATGTAAATACATTCATATGTTTATATTGTTTATATTTTATTATATATGCTTATATATATATATATATATATATATATGCTTATATATTTAATATAAGCATAACAATTTTTTTTAAATCCATGCATGTGTTTGTACTGTATATATATATATCAGGATTACAGTGTTTTAATGATTCAGTTAACCTAAAAATGTACATTTTATCATAATTTACTATAATATACTCTACCTAATATTGTTAAAATCCTGTATGACTGTCTTTCTTTTGAGAATAGCACAAGAGAAGATTTTCTACACGATGCAGCAATCCAAGAAGGGCATAAAAGTGTTTTAATAGTTCTAAAATATCCTACTGAACGCCACAATCTTGTGTTTCTCTTAGGTTGAGTTTAAGGGCAAGATTTCTAGTGTGTTTACCACAAAAAAAACCTATTATATGACTTCAAAAGAGTAATACTATAGAGCAATATCTGTATGGACCACATAAAAATGCTTTCATTATGGAAAATCGCAGATAAGATTCTTCAAAATGTCTCATTTTGTGTTCAACAGAAGAAAGAAAATCACAAGGGCATGAGGACATGAGGGAGAGCAAATGAAATAAATATATAAAACCAAAATATCTCAAAAAAGAAGAAATTCACACCTGCTGTGCCGTGTTCAGCTGCCAGCAGTTATATTTCTACTTCAAGGACACTTACTGTGTATCTTTTCAGAACGAAACCGAAACAGGTTCTTACGGTCTGTTCTTCATCAATATAAAGCTCTATTGCCACATGCTTGGCTGGAAAACTATGGTAATTAATAAAGCACCGCAAAGTGCATATACCGTATATGTCCTTATGTGCTTTCCTGAAGGCTTTTCGGGTTACTTCTAGATTACAGACTAATTAATTGAATTCATTCATGAGCGGCAAAGTGGCAGCCTTTCATTAACGAAGTGATATTCAATAAAAGCGTAACCTTTTCTCACTCTGCGTGCTTTTCAAAACTCTAATAAGTCTCTTGAGCAACGGCACAATCCAGAGAGGACGGAAAAGATGAAATTAGGTTATGAGAACCAAACAAAACAAAACTTATCCAAACCTTAGGCCATTTATCGAGTCCATCTGAGCAGTTGTTTCAAACAATACAAAAAAAAAAAAAAGTGTACAGAAAACAAGTCTCTTCCAATGGATCGGAGGGCTTAAAGCTAAGAAGCTATCAACTAATTATCAAAAAAACACAGCAGCCCTGATCAATTATTCAGCTGAACATTAGACTCCTAATATACATGCAGTCATGGGAGGGAAGGCTCTCTGAAGCACAGTACTACACTTTACCCCAACCCCCCTTTCCACGACTCAGTGAGAAAATAATGCTCTCCAAATCCACAATGAGTTGTGCACGCCACGTCGAGCCCGAATCGATCGTGCTTCTCCATTCGTACACACACACATTCACGCGTTTAGAGTGATCGCTGTATTTTTATTTGATTTTATTTCCCCCCGTGCCGTATTTTCCCCTCAATTCTGCGATTTATGGCTGTCTTTATTGGCGACGGCTGTCAATATTTATGGCTTTTGTGTGACACGCTGACAGACAACAGGAAATGACTCTTGATTGGCTCTGTTGGGAAATGGGTCCAGGTAGGACGGAGCTCCTGTATTATTTAGCTGGGAGATGCAGTCGCCGACCAGAGTGGCTTTATGCGTCTGTCTGTTCTCGTCTGTAAGAGTACTAACACGACGCCATTAGTAACTGCGTCATCTGCTCTTATTAAGGCCCAAAACAACAGCTGATCTCCCGATGTGTATTTACACTCAGGCATTTCCTTCAAACCCTTTTTAGAGGAGCTTTTCTAAATATTTAGGTCTCAATGATACATTTAATTGCCATCAAGGAGTAACCATCTTTGCATGCATTTGGATTATGTGAGATGTATGTATATATACAGTATATACACACACATCGTAGTATACTTTTATATAAGTCATCAAAAGTATTGGTCAAATTTTGTTTATTTATTTTACTTAGTTTTTTTATTAATTTATTTACTTATATTCAACTTTGAATAATTTACACACATTGACCAGAATTAAGTAATATTAGAGTATAATACATCAAAATGGTAAATAATAGTTTTAGAGGTCATTTTATTCATTTATTTTTTATTTATGTGCCAGTATAATATGGATTAGAAACAATTAAAATGTAACTGATTTTATACTACATTAATATATTTCATAAATGCACATACTTTTTCTTATTTTTGCCATTTTAAATGTAATTATATTTGTAATTTATGCTTATAGAATTACACACAATATTCATAATATAAATATTTGAAACTTAATGCAATCTATATTGGCATAATTTAATAATGCAAATAAAAAAGTATATATTTGCGCATATGTGTGTATGTTTGTGTTTTATATATATATAATATGTATTTTGAAAAATCAGACAATCAAAATCAAATAATTAAAATATATTTATTATTTTATTATTATTATACATTTGATAATAATTTATTATTAGTTTACTATAATAATACTATGATAATTTACACATTATTTATTATTATTATACATTTTGTAATTATTATATTATTATATTTTGTCTATACAAAATATACACTGTATATATTTCTATATTGAATTTAGTTTTTTTTCTATATTTTCTATATTTAAACAATTAGACAATCATTATATATATATATATATATATATATATATATAATATATATTAGAACAAATAATTTAAATATATTTATTATTGTATTACTATTAAAATTTACTATAATAACAATTCATAAATAATTTATTTATTAATAATGCTTTTATTAATATGCTAATGATGTTTTATATTATGACTATATATTGCATTCATTTATTGTTTTATATA
>JAUMHE010000079.1:8956192-9000468 GCA_032359235.1 Enteromius mattozi
ACCAATGTAAATGGTCATGAAAATAAAGAAAACACATTGAATGAGAAGGTGTGTCCAAACTTTTGGCCTGTACTGTACGTATGTACAAACATTGAATATATTTCAAAATATAAAAAAATATTTTGCATATATCAAAAAGTACTAGAAAATTATTTGTTAATATATATATATATACTTAATTAAATTGTTTGGAAAAAATAATGCAATTAAAATATTTTACCGCAGTTAATGCACTAAATTTATTTTAGAATATTCTAGATATTTTGCATATATCATAAAAGTACTAGAAAATTATTTGTTTATATATATATATATATATATTATAAACTTAAATAGTTAATAGTGGAAAAAAATTACGCAATGAAAATATTTTAACACACTATATCTATTTTAGAATATTCTAGATATTTTGCATATATAATAAAAGTACTAGAAAATTATTTATTATATATATATTAGTTGTGAAAAATAACGCAATTAAAATATTTTAACGCAGTTCACGCCTTGGCCCCGCCCCCAGGCCCATACATCATCTTACATTTCATACAGTTGACTTGACAAATATGATGCAGGGCAACAACTGCACGGTTGTAGTTACGCCCCAAACTTCAAGAAATTAGAAATACTAGAAAATATAAAACATTTTTTTGAATATTTTAAATATTTTAATAAATAAATAAATAAATTGTGTAAAATATAAAAATGTGTACAATTATTTTATATTTACTAAAATATTCTAAATATTTCCATATTAATGCATTGCTATATATAAATATATATATACCGTATATATATATATATATATATATATATATATACATTTTCACACACTTTTTATATTTTAAACGTAAGTGCATATTTTGTGTGAATATATAATTAAGTCATAAAAGATTAACATAATCAATTATTTCACAAACTATTTCACATATTTAAATATCACATTACTTACATATTTTCTAAAGTAAAAGTTTCTTTTTTTAAAAATGGTGATTCATAGCAATTCCATCTACTAAATCAATGCATTTTATTATAGCGGCATCTCATGAATGCTGATATTGTGTCTAAATGTAAGGCTGATATTAAGGCTCTTGTACGAGACGCTATTTTGGTATAAAGTAACTATTTACTGTTATGAGGGCAAATGTGCAGTCGTTTTTACTTTTCGACTAGTACATAAGAGGTGAGAATGTTGATTGAGCTGATTTGTTAGCGTAAATCAGCCTCTTTGGAGCAGTTTGTCTGCCGTCGGCTCGCTCTGATTGGGATGTTTTGGGGCTTCACTCTACATCCTGGTTTTAACAAGCATCCAGTGCGGGCCAATAAAAAAGGCTTTTACCTTAATCGCTGCAAGATAATATCAAACATTTGTCCCTTTCCAGAGTGCAAAGTGCTTACGAATGCCGAAGATAAAGGAAAGTAAACATATTTCTGTATTTCTCTGTCTTTTTTCCCCATTTGCGAGGAATGGAAGCAGCGGTACGAGTCCATCAGCTCCTGGGCAGGACCTAGAAGTTCATGACAGGCTTTTATCCCTCATCAAAGCAACAAGTGGATGAACAGACTCTTCTCCGTCCGCTCCAAACGCCTCCCTGGAGTCTCCCACAGGTCCTGAGGGGAGTTCGGACCCTAAATCTCTCCTTTTAACAAGTGTGCACACTTCCTTCCTTCGCCCAGTTAGGCCTTGAGGGCGCAGGACGCATTTTTCAGGGAGAAAGAAAGAGCGAAGCTGACTTTCGCTGCCATATAGGAAGCTCTGAATGCAATGCCCCGTGAAAGAGAGCGTGTTTTAAGAGCTGCAATCTGATTGGTCGGTTTATACGCCGCTTTGGGGAGCCAGGATGAGCATTTATCAGTCATGTTTACAAGGTACCTGACTGCTACAAAGAGCACTTTTGAAGAAGAACTATTGGAAAGATTTGCGAAATCTTAGGACAGCATACATATTTTGGTTTTAAATGATTTATAAGGTGGTTCATGAGATACACTGCCCTTCATTTTATGATTTAATGATTTTGAAATAAGTGTTTTATATTCAATTAAAAATACACTAAAATTGTAAATATTATTGGCATTTAAAATAACTCTTTCAATTAATTAATTCTTGAATTTTCAGCTTCATTACTCCAGTCTTCACTGTCACAGGATCTTTTAGAAATCATTCTTCATATTATCATCATAATTTATAATTAATATCAGTTTTGAAAACACCAGTGCTTCCTAATATTTTTTTGGAACTTAAATTACTTTTTATTCAATAAATTTAATAGAAAATAGAAATAAAATGTGATTTTTTGTTATTATTAATGTCACTGTTGTCACTTCATTCATTCATCCATCCTGAAATTTATGAGAAATATATAATAAATGAATCTTTTTATTCATAAATTATTCTTACTAAATAAAAATATGAATTTCTCTACAATTAAAAAAAAAGTGAAAGAGTATCTCTCTCTCTCTCGAAAGAAAGAAATTAATATGAAATAAAAATTAAATAAATAACAAATCAAACTAATTAACTACATCATAATAAATGAACCAATAAATTGTAATATATAGTAAATTAACCGTGCAAATAATAAATAAATACTAAAGGTACAGTATTCAGATACAGTATTCTTTGAAAGAAAATAATATTTTTATTCAGTAAGGATAAAGAATACAAATAAAATAAATAATAAATAAATTACATCATAATAAATAAATGAACTAATAAATAATACATTAACTACATAAAAATAAACAATAATAAAAAAAAATCAGCCCTTTTAAATGCTATTTTTGTTACTTTTTAGGTCTATATTTGCATCAATGTAATAAATAAAAAAAATTTCAAATTAAATTTGCAGTCATGCTCATCTTTATATTCTTTAACTCTGAGGCAGAAACGGGCTTCATCAGTGATTGGCCACTTCAAGCGTCAGACGGTCTCTTTCTGTCAAAGCAGACGTTTCTAGTCCAGAATCTGCTGCTGAAGTATGACTATTGATTGACAGCCTCAAATAATGAGCTCGTAATTATAACCTCTGTAATGATTAAACATGTAAAAACTATTCATCTCTTCATGTCCACCTCCACCTTGAACGTCGGTGTTGTTATTAATTTCCCTGGCATCTTCAGGGACCGAAAACCTGAACTTCAGTTCTGCAAAATTTATGAAGTGCCAAAACACCGCATTCTTCCAGAATTCATGACAAGACATGGAGTTTTTGTCCAATTGTGCATTATTTATGAATGAAAAGAGGCCTTTGTGGACGTTCTCCTGCTGCCCATCTCTTCTGATCAAACAGACATTGTTACCACTGAAATAGCAGGAGAAAAAAACAAAAAAAAGAGTGACGGGAGAATAGACAGAGAGAAAAATATGTACAGGAGCAGGCCTTACGAAAACTCACACGCTATCTCCAATCCAGCCAGTGGATATCATCTATCAGTGGACAAATGCAGGGACGAGAATGCCGCGTCTCAAATGAAATAATATATCTTTGAAAGCCTACGCCTGCACCAGGCCCAAAGCCCATATATCAAGTCTTAGCGGCTGGTGGATCCGGTCCAGGGGCCATTAACCTCCCACCTGTTTCCCCCCCTGTCCTTCACCACGCACCCCTGCCCTTGGTGCCGCTTCTGGGGCTCGTTCGGCCCCCCTTTCCCCTCGCCCCTCGTGACAATACCACCCCACCACCCCGCCCCCCGCAAGCCACACGCCGATGTAAAGCGACGCCAGGCTCGGGCCGGAATAATTCAAATTCGGCGGACCAGGGACACGGTTACAAATCTGGGCTCGCTCGCGAGGCTGTTTGTCAGGAGGCGCTTGGCTTGACCTCAGGCCGTCTGCGAGTCACGGGGAGGGCAGGAGACGCTGCAGCCCGGCTGGGGTGGGATGGGCTGATATAAATTGTGCGCAAGTTCACAGATCACGACCGTAACGCCTTATTAATTTCTGCAGATGCGACGGCCGTGGATATTATAGTCTCTGACTTGAACCTCTGAAATTGGACCGGAGGATTATCAAAAACGTAAAAGGATGAGAAAAAGTGATGCGGAGCGTAAGATATTAACGGAGGGTGAACATATTTGATCTGATATGATACAGCAATGGCATTTGGCATATACACTGTATATGTCTATTTATTAATTATTAAGTCATCAGGATTTAAAATAAGTGATATCTATTTGAAAATACATATATATTTTAATCTAATTTATTCCTGTAATGCAAAGCTGAATTTTCAGCATCATTACTCCAGTCTTCAGTGTCACATGATCCTACAGAAATCATTCTGATATGCTGGTTTGAATCGCATAAGAACCATTTCTTATTGTTATTAATGTTGAAAATAGTTTAGCTGCTTTTTTATGTAGAAACTGATGATGATGTTTTTTTTAGGATTCTCTGATGAATAAAAAGTTCAAACAACAGCATTTGAAGTAGAATTTTTACAAAAAAATGCAGAAATGTCATGCATTATAAAAAAAAGTTAAAATATATCAAACCAAGATGCATCTGCAAGCAAATAATGAGAGAGAGGGGGGGATATATGTATATATATGTATATATTTTTTATCTTATTATTTGCTTGCAGGTTTCACTTTTTTATATTTATTTTTGGTTATTTATTTATTTATTTTCATTTAATGCAATGAAATGCATATTGTATAAGTGTAATTTAATTTTCCAAACACTTTTCTAGGACACTGCAAAATAATAATATAATATATATATATATATATATATATATAGGTAGCTGACAAATAAATATTGGACTGTGTCCTTTGGTGTGACATAGCAAAAATGTAGAAAAAAACTTAATGTACAAATAACATGAGATAAATGTATCTTCGTACTTAGAGTTACATGAGAGAGTTTTTTTTTTCAAAGTTTTTTATTTTTTTATTTTTACATTTTTCAGTCACACCATAGGACACATTGATACATCAACTACCCATATATATATAATATATACAAAAAATTTTTAACATAAAACTACCCATATATAAAAAATGTATTTATTTCTAAAATTATATAAACATATTATATTACACAATTGTGAATTGTGTTTTTTTTTTATATAATTATACATTCCATTATTAAATATACAAAAAAAACAAAAAACAAAATGCATACAAAATTCCAAGTGGCGTCACACATAACGTGAATGAATGGTGACCCTCTAGACATTTTAACACTGAAAGCGCCACAGAGAGTGACGGGCAGCCACAGACCGTCCCCTATCTCCTGTCCTCTCTCTCCTCACAGCTGCTTTTTCAATAAGCACGAGTCTCACGGCTGGGTGCAGGTTGGAGAACAAGGCCCTAATACAGTGCTTCTTTACTTAATGGCAGGCCTGGTATTGTCATTCAATTCCATGACGAGAGAGAGAGAAAAACGAGGGAGAGAACGAAAAAAAACGGCTAACAGTCCCTGAGCAGCCGTGAAAGAATAAAAATAAATATTGGCGCCACATGTCAGGGTATTGTAAGTTTTGCACGGTTGACTTTTATCAGCTCGGAGGACTAAATTTAAGACAGTACATTTGTGGCACAATATCAGCGGTGATTAAGTTTACCCAGGTACATTGTGTCGGGGACAGAAGAGCTGCAGGAATCCTCACTAGAACGATTAAGCCAGTGGTGAATCTGTGCGTTTTAATGCCATTGTGTGCTGAGGAAAAGCCAAGTGCACGCATCCTATCCGTTAAACAATAGCCTGCCGTCCACAATGAAAGGGTGATCTCTCTATGGATGTGAATCACTCTCCACGTTATGGGCCGGGCAGCTAACGACAGAGTCAGGGGAGGACAAGCACGCACACGGGCCTCATACCAGCTCGTATTGTCAGTGCAAACACTGGGAAGCCTGCATCTGTTTCCCCCCCACCCGCTAAACATGACTCCCACCCTTAGCATGACAAACCGGCCAGACAACGGGGATGCTGCTGGCACGCACCTTCAAACACACATACACACACACAAACCATGATGCATATGGCAAGCATTTAAGCATTTGTACAACAAGCATCAAATAACTAGCTAGCTTCTGTACAGCACTGTTTCATTAGCAAGCTATCTGGGATGATAAAATAGCGATTTTGATTTAGTTTTACAGGTGATTTTATTCATTAACCCTATAAAGCCTACTGTATCCTGTTTGGTACATAAATTTTATGGTTTCTAAATTATCAGCATAGTTAATCCATAGTCATTTTAGCTTCTATTCAACTTTGCTTTTATTAGTCAGCTATCTGGGAGGATAAAATAATGATTCTGATTTAGTTTTACAAGCGTTTTCTCTTATTAACCCTATAAAGCCTGCTATATTCTATTTGTTACAACAAATTTATAAAGTTTCTAAATTATCAACATCGTTAATTCATAATGAATATAGCTTCTATTCAACATCGTTTTTTATTACCAAGCTGTCTGGGAGGATAAAATAATGATTTTGATTTAGTTTTACAGGCTTTTCTCTCATTAACCCTATAAAGCCTACTGAATCCTATTTGTTACAATACATTTCTCTGGTTTCTAAATTATCAACAAAGTTAATTAATAATGAATTTACATTCTGTTCAACATTGTTTTTATCACCAAGCTATCTAGGAGGATACAATTACTATTTTCATTTAGTTTAACAGGTGTTTTTATTCATTAACCCTATTAAGCCCACTGTATCATATTTGATACACAAACTCTAAGGTTTCTAAATTATCAACATAGTTAATTCATTATGAATTTAGCTTCTATTCAACATTGTTTTAGAACCAAACTATCTGGGAGGATAATATAATGATTTTGATTTAGTTTTACAGGTGATTTTTTTCATTAACCCTATAAACCCTACTGGATCATCATAGTTAATTCATAATGAATTTATCTACTTCTCAACATTGTTTTTATTAGTCAGCTATATCTGGGAGGCTACAATAGCAATTTTGATGCAGTTTTACAAAGTATCTTTGTTTATTAACCCTAAAAAAACTACAGTATTATATCTGATACACAAATGTATATGCTCTGTAAATTATCAACCTAATTAAAGTAGCTTCTGTATGACATAGTTTTAGTAGCCATCAATATGGGGACTAAAAAAGCAATTTTTAGTATTTTGTAGGCCATTTTGTTCATTAACCATATAAAGCCTGTATCATATTTAGTACACCAATTTTTAAGGTTTCTAAATTAGCAACATAGTAAATTCCTAATTAATTTAGCTTCTATTCAAAAATTTTTTTATGAGTCGGCTAACTGGGAGGCGACAATAGCGATGTTTGATGTAGTTTTACAAGGCTTTTTGTTTATTAACCCTATAAAGTCTACTGTATCAATTGATATACAAATTTCTATGGTCTTTAAATTATCAACATAATTAAATAATAATTTTATCAGCTTCTGTATGACATTGTTTTTTTGGCCAGCCATCTGGGGGACTACAATAGCAGTTTTACAAGCCATTTTTCCCTTAACCCTATAAAGTCTACTGTTTTTATATGCACATTTCTAGGGTCTCTAAATGATCAAATCTGCAAAAAATGAATAAATAAATAAAATAAAAACCTATTTATTGCTCTTAGATCTATTTTTCACCTTCAGGTCATGGTTAATTTGTCTTTTCTGTGAACTCTTTACTGATCATAGTACATCATCATTGTATTTCATTGCATGTTTTGTCCTTTTAAAAAAAATACAGAGCTTTGCACATTGAACAAATCATTTAAAAATCATCTCAGTGAAAAATATTACTGGTAGATAATATAAAGAAGGATATTGATATTTATAAGTAAGTAGTCTTCTATACTGTTGTAAAAATCTACATTACAAGCTACCAACATTTCGTCTATTTTTAAAAAATAAATTTCTGTATCATACTACAGTATATGAGCCATAAAAGCCTGATATATTAAATGTGATCAACAAACACAAACCTTTTAGATGTTTTAAATATTTTGCCTAAAGGTCCAAGAAACTGTTTTAATCTAAATGGTTAAAAGGGTTAAAGGGTTAATAGGGTTAGAAGTCTCTTAAAACAGATTTTTGCTGCAAAATATGTCATGTCTGGGTTCGATTGGTAGCAAGCTAGTTTTTCACATTGTCTTCTTTTCCCAAATTTTACAGCTTCATCGTCGCCCAAGTGTGAGAAATGGCCATCGGAATGTTCCTCTCGTTTTTTTTCATGTGTCTGAACACAATAGTGAGCTCTCTTCAGAGATCCCATCATGACCAAATATTTATGAGAGCTGTAACCCAAGTCTAACTTATGGAAACTAAATCTTTAAACACTTGGCAGACGTTTCACACCGGCTCTATTACGAGAGAAATTCTTTTGTTCTTACGAGGCTAATAATAGTGCTGTAAATGTAGATATATTTATAGCCGACTCACCACCCTCCCAGACAAGCCTTATATTCACTTGTATTTCCTGTGTTTATCATATGCTACCCACCGCTTTGTCATTAGCTCGCTAGCAAACTATTCGCAAATGACTTTTTCCGCTTTAATCTAGTAGTTAAAGCATTAATTGATGTATTGGTATCGCTATTTAAACATACTAAACCGCTAGCGTAACACTGCTAATGAAACTATTGATTTCAATTATTAGCATGTTAGTCCACAGCACCTTTTGAGAAATTTACGACTCACTAAATTCTATGAAATATGAATAAATGTGAGGAGAGGTCTTTCACAGCAACATCATTTACTGCATTTCTATGCCATTAAACCTGAATATATAGCTCTTGTCTTGAGCTCTCAAATGGATGAAGCTTGTTAAAACCGCAATGTTACGTGGGATAAACCTCCATCAGCATCACAAAGCTCCATGGGTAACAATAACCTTACGAGTGTTTGCTAATTAGAGTCAGGAGTGGGTTCAGACTTTCTAGTGCTACCTTTTTTGTTTGTGGTTTTTCTGTTAGCGCTTCAATGTGCGATTTAGCGAGGGCACATGAGAGCTGTGCTAATTACAACTTCACCGCCATGCTACGACTGCTAATGTCAAATTCGACAGCTACGCCCTTGTCCCTTTTAACAACTATTGTGTAAAACAATTAGCCGGGGCGAGAAAGTAGTCATAACATCAAGGGGAAGCTACTCCACCGCGGCGAAAGGTGAAGTGCAAACACAATTAAAGGTAAATGATACAGACAGCAATTAGCCATACACAAATGCTAATCCACACGTAAGTGGGAATACAATGCTAGAGCTAAAGAGCGCGAGAACAGATACTAAAGCTCTATAAGTAAGAGCACAGGGAAAAGCTTAACATTCAGCTGTATATTTAGGTATAAATATATATACTGTATGTCAATCCTCAGTATAAATGAATTCTAGTACATCTCATGAGCTATTGAACGTGATGAGAGGAAAACAATAAGGTGCCTGAAGCTCTAACAGCACAACATGAATGATTTGAATTGGGTGCTGTCAGATTTCCCAGTGGCATATCAAAACATGTCACGGGCGGGTAAAATACAGCATGCTCATGACCAAAATCTTTCACAGAGGCAGACATGCACGAGTTACTAAAACCCTCGCAGTCTTCTCAATCCCATCAATATTTCTGTCAGACAGATGTGTTTTGTGGAGGGAAAAAAAAGTTAAAACAAGTGAAAATAAAAAATGAACGACACCTGACTAGCCTCTTCGGCTGGTGTAGTAAACCGTCAATTATAGATCACTGTGTGTCAATACATCATTTGAAATACTCACACAAATACATAATGTATTTTTCAGGCCGTCCCGAAAAAAGTCCTCACATACAGCCTTGAGACTCTGTCATTATTTATGAAAAACTGTGAACTAATTAACTGTCCGGTCAAATGGCAACATTTGTCCCATTCATATTAATAGTTTGAGTAATGTACTATAGTGTTGAGCATGCTGGGAAACATTATAGGTGAGATTCATCAAAACAACACGTTATTCTGTAATTCTAGTAAAAGCCCATTCACATCAGTTTAAACTTTAGTTTTTATCATTTTTCTAATACTATGAGAATAGCGATGTCCACATTACAACAATAACTATAGCGAAAAAAAATAAAAAAAATACATTGTTGGAATCACTTTTTTCCAATTGGCAGGATCCACCCATTGTTAAAGCGCTAGAAATGTACTCACCCTCAGGCCATCCAAGATCTTAGATATATTTGTTTCTATATCGGATTAGGAGAAATTTAGCATTACTTCACTTGCCCACCAACGGATTCTCATTCGGACTCTCATTCTGAGTGCACCCATTCACTACAGAGCATCCACTGGTGAGCAAGTTATGCATTTCATCTGTTCTGATGAAGAAACAAACTCATCAAACTCATCATGGATGGGCTGAGGGTCAGCATATTTTCAGTACTATTCGTAAAACACCTTAATAATTGTAGGAAAACAGACATCCCAGCTGATTCTAGATCAATGCTTTTAGACCAACTGCCCAACATCAAATCAACGAAAGCATCACGTACCTTCAGTTCCCGGAAGAAGATGCTGCTCCTGGCCCATTCTACAATGGAGAACAGTGTCTGGTCGGCCATCTTGCACATGAGGCCAAAAGTGTTGAGTTTCTCATGCTTGCCTCGGCTGGCCTGCTCCTGCTGGAGGTACGCGAGGATCTTGGCTTGCACCTGGGGCTCGTCTGGCTCGCACTTGAGTAGCTCCACCACCAGGTGAGGGAAGGTGGGCGGCGATCCACCCGCGTAGGCTTCTACGTACGGGTAGCCCATGAGGGACTCCGGCGAGCTTGTGTAGGGGTCGGGATACTCTGACTTGATGGTGCGGCTCTGGAAGTGGCCGTACGCTTGGTAGCCCTGCAGTCCTCCGGCGTGCGGCGGCATGGCCATGCTGACCGGCGAGGTGACGAAGGGACTGCGGTCGAAGTCTGGAGGTGGCAGGCCTGCGCTGGAGGAGCTGTGGTGGTGGTGATGGTGGTGGTGATGATGGTGGTGGCTCAGCGGAAGCCCCTTGGAGGCTGAATGGATGTTCTGAATGGCAGAGGTAATGGTGAGGTCCGCTGGGACCGTTTGCATGACTTGCGTCATGGCCTCCAGCTTGAGTCCGTTAGCCCGGATCAAGGCTTTCTTTTGTTGCTTGAGCGCCCGGTCTCGTTTGTACATGGGGCCGAACTTGTTGCGACCTCCCCTCATTCGATCGGCCCTCACAGCTTTTAAAAGGCAAAAAACAAAATGAGTCGGGTATCAGTTCATAAGGAAATCACAGAATTGACTACAATGATAGATAAAGTGCTGTTTGAAATAGCATGCTACTACTTGTTGCAGTATATAGTATGCATGCTTAAACCATTCACAGCATTCAAATTTCCTGTATGCATAGAATGCCATTTTGTGCATTTCTGGCTTTGTTTGAAATGGATTTCTACCAATCCTATACTGCTGCAGTATATACTGTAGTATGCATACTATGCAAATTTTCAGTGTACACAGAATTACCTTCAGTGCATTTCTGGCTACGTTTCAAATAACATGCTACCATACAACTTCTACAATTATTGCACTATATAGTATGCATACTTGCACAGTTTAGATTTTCTGTATACATACAATTAATTACTGCATTTACACAAAAGCATATCCCACTGTGTATCCCACAATGCAATGCTCTCAAGTAGTGTGACGGATGAGCTTGAAATAATATCAGTTGCAACTTTTAAAATATTTTATTGATTCATAATTTGATTGGGTTACCAAAAGTGCATCCCAAAAAAAATGACAAACTTTTATTTACATTAACTATGATTTTTTTTTTTTATTAAAAAAAAAAAAAATAAAGCTAAAATGATAGATAAAGTGTGTCTTTTGTGTGCCACTAATGTCACCAAAATGGAATTGCAGAATTAAGTATCTCTTTAGATATCTTTATTCAGAAATGAATTGAGAATAACATTTAAAAAAACGCTATTTTCCTGTATTTCAGTTGAGTTTGAATTTAGGTAGTAAACAGGATACAGAATTGGAATTAAAATGTAATTTAATTTAATTTAATTTTAATTTAAAGAAGTAGAATTTAAATTGATTTCAATTCAAAGAAATTGTGTATGTAGAGATAGATTGTCTTTCGATTGATCTACACCACAGCAGAGAAGACTTGCCACACACTCTTACAGGCTGGTTATTTATCTGCTATAAGCAATCACTGTAAATTTCATTTGTGAATTTTACATTCAGTGGTGTTAGTTTCTGTTGCTACCCATGTGACCTGTTTTTTCAAAGGCAGACCTAGAGCAAACTCAGCATAATCGAGCCAGAGGACACAATTTAGAGAGAAACGGTGCTAATGATTCAATATTAAACTGAAGCGAGACGAAGTCAAGCGGACGAGATCATCATTATGGCAAATAAATGAAGAGAGTGCCATTGCCCGGAAGCGACTCTGATCCCTGCCACAGGGCTGTAGACTCCACTTTCGTCTGCTGGGTCCCATGTTAATTAATTATGCTTAATTATTTCTCTTTTGCGCTCCACGTTGTCGGCAGGTGGATGGCTAGAGGTTCCAGCAGCGCGTTAAACACACATCAGCATATGCATAGAGCATGCGTTTGTAGACGCATTCACGACTTGACCGCCACTCGTTAGGCCCTAATATCTCACGAACGGTAGATCTTAAAACAATTAAAAGAAAACCCTCCGTCCAACAGCTGCCTTGGGAGTGATTTTAATGGTCCTTGTCACAGCGGTGAGTGTTTGTGTGTGTGTGGTTGACACTACGTGTGTGATCTGATTGATCCGGCGAGAGAGGGAGGCAAAGTGTTACCACTGCGATCCCGCTGACAGCTCTTGTAACAGTCAAATATGATTCCTAAGCAACTTAGTTGGAGATTTTGTGTGTGTGTGTGTGTGTGTTTGGCCCTTAATGTGGTTGTTAAAAATGTATCCAATCAGAAAAACTGTGGTAAGTTTAACTATTAATGATTCCTGAGCAACAGGATAATTAATGAGCTGGAAACTAATAGTCGGCCCTTATGGGAAATCACAATTAGACCTGCAACTCAGATCATGAATGCATGCCCCCATCCGTGCGCATGCACGCTTACACACTCTGTCTGACACCATCCCCCTCTTCCTTTTTGTCCTCTGATAAGATGTTTTTTTTTTTTCTCACAGCGTCTAATTAAACAAGGTTATTTACATGCATGTCATACAAATTTTTTTGGCATAAGACAAGGAGTTTTGTTTGTGCATTTCTGGCTATGTTAATAATAGTACTAGTATCGTTTTAGTACACACTATTTGTAGTATACTTATGCATGGTATGCAAATTGTCTGTATGCATCGAATCAACTACATTTGAATTGTATTCAGAATCTCACACTACCTAATATTGCTGAAGCATATAGTATGCATTCTATGTACAGTACTACTATTGTTGCAGTATACACAATGCACAGTATACACCTTTTTTTCTATGCATAACCTTATGTGCACTTATACCATGCACAGTATGCCAATTTGCTGTATGCATAGAATGACATTTTGTGCATTTCTGGTTTAGTTTGAAATGGATTTCTACCAATTCTATACTTATCACAGCAGCAGTATATACTGTAGTATGCATACTAAAATTTTCAGTTTACACAGAATTACCTTCGGGGCATTTCTGACTACGTTTCAAATAGCATGCTACCATACTACTTCTACTATTATTGCACTATATACTGTATGCATAATTGCACAGTTTACATTTTCTGGATACATACTAATTAATTACGGCATTTACACAAAAGCATATTCCACTGTATATCCCACAATGCAATGCTCTTAACTTGACTTTCAAATCCTAGTGCGACGAATGAGCTTGAAATAATATCAGTCGCAACTTTTAAAATATTTTATTTTTACATTAAACATGATTATGCAAATAAAGCATATAGTTATTTTTTTTTTTAAATATTAGCTAGTGTACAGTATTTACTGTCTAGCATTCAGTATGCAGTAGGCTAGTATTCTATTCTGAACACAGCCCTTTTTTCCCCATGTAAAGCGTGTATCTGTTCTGTATGTGTTTGTAGCCTGTGTCTGTGTGTGTACATGACTTATAAAACCAATTTGTGAGTTACTCAACTGGCTTGAGGAAAGCAATTGCCTCGGTAATAAAAGCAGTTGCCTGATCTAATTTACTCGAATTGGCTGTCCATAGATGTTGTTTGTTTGTGCGTCTGTGTAGACGGGGCCCGTCTGGGCAGATTTGAGCGCTGCTTATTGTCTGATTTATGTGTGTTTAATATACAGGAATATTAAGCGTTGCTTGGGTGAGAATCCCTGTCCTATCACAGGCATATGAATGCCTCCCCTGGCTGGCTCCTGACACACAGTTTGTCATGTCCGCTGAAGCTCTACTCTGAAGGCGCACCGTTCTACGCGCACACATGAATAGCTATGATACCTATGCATAAGTAATGGGACAGCTTGCTGCCGCCACCGCCAGTGGCCGGGAGACGGCAAACGTGTATCAGCCCCCAAAAATGACAAAGTGCGCAATGCAAAGCGAGGAGCATGTTTTGAATATCCACGGAAGAGCTGTGCCAGATCGTCAGATTCATCAAGGTTCTTAATATGGATAACAGACGTTTGATGAAATCTAAACTATTTTACGCTCCGCTGTGCACAACATTGGACTCGAATGGAATGAATAAACGCAAGGGGCTCTGGTCTATGTAGCTTCCTTTTCACTTCCTCAACTCCATACTGATTATACAGAGGTTAAAAAAAGATTGGATTCTTTTTCTTAATCTGTAACTGAGCCACTAATATACTGTATGAAGGAATGTAATTACAGGCTTCCTCGGAAAGACATAACACACTCTCCCGTGCTTTTTCCAGAACTTTAAAACAGTAGGCTTTTCTTATCTGTATTGATAATAGAGCTTCCATGGAGACATGGAAGGCCACTTGTCTGTGTCACACTGATAGGGATGTTTTGTTTTGCTACTTGTTCAATTATAGTGTCGCGCTCAAATCTGTTTGCTAAATAATAAACAATAACAACAACAAAAATTTTTGAATGGAAGCATTTATTTCTGATAGGTCTATCACTACAGTTCACGGGCCTGGCACTCCCAACAAATAAGTAAAGTATATATTATTATTATTATTATTATTATGACTATTATTAAAATCTTTAAAAAAGACAACAGTTAAAATCTTACATTTCCATAAATTCCTAAAATTAAAATACATTTTATGATAAAATTAAGTTAAGATTAAAAATCCATCACTAATGCAGTTCCTTCGCTATAATACATTTTATATTGATCTTTTTTTTATATATAATATTTATTTATTTATTTATTTTACACTTGCCACTAATATTATGACAAAATCGCAGGTCCATCCGTCATGGGATCTTGGAGCCCTGACTAATAAGTAAGCTATTCAGTTAATTATAATTATTAATAATAGTATTCTTATTATTGTTATTATTATTTATAATTA
This sequence comes from Enteromius mattozi, assembly GCA_032359235.1. NCBI lineage: Eukaryota > Metazoa > Chordata > Actinopteri > Cypriniformes > Cyprinidae > Enteromius > Enteromius mattozi. The sequence continues at coordinate 8,971,625 of JAUMHE010000079.1, forward strand.
AATCGCCATCTTAATCTAATGTAATGCCAAAATAATCAATATAATTCATCAATACAATTCATTTAATTACAATAATTAATTTATTTTATTACAAATCTATTAAACAACATCAGGTTTTATGACAAAATTATGCACTTATGCTTCATACTAACAATTCTAATTTCTTTTGCAGTAATTCTGTTTTCAAGCAATATGCATGAAACTTACTGCTGCGGTTTGTATTCCAAACACCATTTTGGTTAACATTTTCCATCTTTCCTTGGAAGTACAAACTATCAGAACAGGCCTGTGGGGAGTATTAGCGAGCGCTCATCTCTTTGGACGGGTCTGACAGGGCGCTGGAGGGCCTCGCATCCTGTTGGTAGCATGCGGCAGCAAATCAAAGCCAGCTAGCTATAAAACGACACCGCAAAAAATTTTGCCCTCCAGCAGTTAAACAATTAACAGTCGTAGAGCTACATACTAAGAGGAAAGAATCATGTAGTAAGCGTGTAGAATTCTTAGATGCTATTTGATTGGAATGTTGTTTCTGCGTCTTTTCTGTAGAACCTAAAAAAAGATGTTTTGAAGAATGTACGTGCTGCGCGTTTCATACAAAAGGGACAAAAGCTGTCAAGCTCTAAAAAGTAAATAATGGCTACTATATTTCAATCTGTATCTGCACATTTTCTTCTTTTTTTAACAGATGTGATTCATGTTCATTGGACGGAAAAAAGCAGCTCGAACATTCCTCAAAACATCTCCTTTTGTGTTCCACAGAGGAATGAGAGTCCTACCGGTTTGTAATGATAAAAGCTGCGTTCAGCTACAGGAAGAAATGCACAGATGAACTCAAAAGACTTCTTACCCTCCAGTTTCATGCCGACGGTGAGGCACTTCTGGAAGCGACAGTAGGGGCAGCGTTTCCGTTGGGTCTTGTCTATTTGACAGCTCTGGTTCTCTATACATGTGTAGCGCTTGTTGTTCTGCACCGTGCGCTTGAAGAAGCCCTGCAGAGTGAGGTGAATGAAGATGTCAAACTTTTGACCCCCGGTGTTTGTTAATGTGCTATTCAGCCACAGACAACCCACACACACGTACAAAAAAAAAAAGAAAAAACCACTTGTATCCATTCACACAGAAAAAAAAAGAGGTGTTACACACACTGCCACACAAGTAGACACATATAAAAGTAGAGCCACGGGCAGAGAAACGCTCCCTCAGCAGTCGACGCTCACTTGGATAAACACAAACACACACCCCCACACAAAAACTGACATGTGCACCCACACGCACACTTGACATGAACAAACAGAAACCCAGGCTGGAAAGAAACAGATTGAGAAATGTGAGAAGCCGACTAGAAATACCGACACGATCACTTTAGGTGACCCGATTGATATCCCCGCTAATATAAAGATCCGCTTTTAGCGTTGTGACATGCTAATACTACATGTTTTACGTGTCTCTGTGAGCTCACCTAACAGTAATTTTGACCAGAGGCTCTGCAAGCCATCAAAGTTGGATTTGGAGTCATTTGGACTGAAAGTTGGAGTTGACTTTTAGCAGATTTTGTTCGGGTATTTTAATTGAACGTCCAAACAGGGGCGTGCAAATGTCAAAATTTCTTCCAAATAAATTCCCGTTGAACTTCTCTGATCCTATTATTCATACGGCAGAGGCAAAAAAGCAACTGAAAAAATCCAATAAATTATATGCATAATTTACAGCCGTAGGATTACAAGATTCTACCTGCAACTGTTCTGAATTCATTTTCAGGGCAGGAGAGAATCAAACGAGGAATGGTATTAACTTATTCTTGATCAACCCCGTAGGGAAACCGGCCCATTTAAAACTAAAAGGATCAATACTGGCCAGAACTCAAATAACACACACACACACACACACACACACACAACCGTAACATGGAGTTCATAAAGTGCTTAACCTTGAATGTAGACTATATCATTAAAACTAGTCAAAACTCAAATGAAATATATAAGAAACAGCAAATACTGATTGCCTATAGGACATTAAAATTCTAAAACAGAATTTGAAATATATAATATTGACATTTAAATATCGCTAAAACTCAAAACGGCGGTTTTAAACGGCAAATCATTTTCTCATGTTGTGCTACAGAGATCTGTTAACAATTAAAGAAGAAAATCCACCACCACATACACCCTTTGGGGGAAAAAAACAATGTGAGTCAGTATGTGCGTGAAAGAGAGAGAGAGACAAAGACACTGGATTTTCTAAACTGTCCATTTGGTTTACGAACTTTCATGTGTGACTGAACTCCAAAACCTCTGACCGTTTCCGGAAATAAACACACCACTAGATTTCAATTAGACATCGACAAAAACATTGACATTTCTTCATTTAATAAAAACACAGATAGTCACAAACAACTCCACAAATAAACAAATAAGCGCACATACATTTGATTTGATTTAAATGTAAAAAATAAAAAGCGGAGCATATTAGATCAGTTGTTGTTAAACGGTTTTGGATGCCAACACCTTATATTTCACCTTAAAATCTGATTTTTATATGATTTTCAAAGATGACATTATGTAACCTATGCATTTTGCCAACTGATGGATTAATTTTCTCCAAAATACCACTTGAGTGGATGCACAGCCTTTGAGGTCAACAACAAAAGGTGTTTTCTTCTCTCTTTTAAAACCAGATGATGCTATTTATTTTCTATTCTAACAGTCCGTAATTATATAGTTAATTGCACTTTCACCTAATCATCAGGACAGACCCATTTTTAGGTCACGACCCACTAGTTGAGAGGTTAAAAACAGCTGATGTTACGCACCTTACAGCTCTCACAGGTCAGCAACCCGTAGTGATATCCGGACACCTTGTCTCCGCACACTGGACACATTTCATCCAAGTCTTCGTCGTAGGAGTAGTCCATCATTTTAAACTGGGGGGCTGAAAATCACAATCAAAATATGACTAAGAATTTACATTACAGAGATTTAGTTGTTTTTGTAATTATGGCAAATAATGGTTTGACAGTCTGAGGATCATATTTTTAATGTGACACTCAACTGAAGAACACTAAGAAGAGTTTGAATCTCTGAACAACCATAGCTCAAAACCAAGGTTCCTGAACGATTCAGCCGTCTTTATTTTGAAGCGTGTAAAACACACAGTTTATGTTAACCGTCTCTTCTATACCTTATACGTGTAGCCTGCACGCCCTGCAGTTTTGCAAACAAGTCTTTAACAAAAGTCGAGCAATCAACAATTGTGAGCTTTACAAAATCCTAGCCTTAAGAGTGAATTTTCTGAAAGTATATGCGGTCTCTGGGTCTCTAGGAAATAGCCGAAGCTTCGAGTCGGGTGTGGAGGATGGTCGCAGACAGGGCAAAACTTCAGTTTCGATCTGGTTAATATTCATGATGGCTCGTAAATTGGTGTGGGAGCGCGAGAGAGGCTGCTGTCTCGCGCTGGAGTGGAACGTTTAGCCACGAGGCGAATAAAAGCAAAACAACATGTAAATACACACTAGCAAAATAAATCACACACCGTGGCATGTGTTTTTTGTAGCCTATATGTGAGACTATTCTTTTTAACGTAAATAACAGCTATGTATTTTTTTTTTTTCACTGTCTTTTAATTAGCATTAACAGTGATGAAGTGATGCAGCTTGAGAGTTCCACATAGAACCATCAACTTCTACTTAAAACGAGGTATTCTGGAACAACATGTGAAGAAAAAGAACATTCGAATTGGATTTGTGTTCCACAGGAAAAAGAAACAGACAAATCTACTGTGAAACAAAAGTTTAAGCTATAAAATATTACATGTTCGGATTTTCGTTTATTATCAGCCTACTCATCATTCATATATTTCCAATAGTTATTATTTGTGCAAAATGTATTTCTTAACAGAACGCAACAAGTGTTTTTTTTTTTTTTTTTAAATGCTCACATTTTTTCGTATCATGCTAATTCCGAGAGCATTACATCTAAAGGTTTTTCAGTTCGTCGATAATTCTATTTTATCATTTGTATTTTAAAATTGACTAAAAAATGGCGTTCCTTGATTTGAAACAAATAATCGTTATTTATAACAGCTTGTGGTTGTTTTCTGACTTGTGCTCGATAAGCGTAAAATACCTAGAATACACATAAACTGAAATATTTGAATTTAAAAAGACATTCTTTTTTATTTATTGTTATTTAAAAAACAATATACCAAACTATACAACATTCCACAAGCTGAAGTTCCCTCACCTGAAATTTCTCTCACTTCAGTTTAAATATATTCCTCGATTATAATACAGTCACTTGAATGCTTTCAACGCGTGGAGCTAAAATGTTACATTTTAAGGAATGTATATGTACATTCTTTATGAATAAATAAATAAAAATAAAAATAATCACAAAAGAACCTATTCTTATCAGCAGCCTATCCATTCGTCGCGGAGTTGCTCTGTGGTCCTATATGGATATTAAAAAAGTTATATTTAAGTTGGTTCTTCAGATTTTATCCATTACATATATGGTTTTCTAAATCAGTTTTGTACTGACTGGAACCTTTATTTTTTTTTAAAAAGTGCAGCTCATGCCGGCTTAACTATTTTGGACCAGCAGATTTATGTTTGGCGTAAAGCTGCGCTCTGTCATAGTCATTATTGTGGTTTCGTTTTCCCCTTCTGTTGTATATACTAAGACCAAATTCATTGGCAGGTGATGCAGATCATGTTGAGTTTATAAGAGTTCACTCAGCTCAAAATAATTCACGCTCTGCTATCGCACTTTGTTTCTTAATTTATCGTTACGCGGCCACCCAGTGCATGTTTAAGCGCGAGTCAGTTATAGTAAGTAAACGCAAATATTTTGTTTGCGATCCTAAACTTAAGCTTATTCAATTTGGTAGTCAATGATATTCTCATTCTTTTCATTTGTAAGTTATATGCGAGGCGTGCGCTGTTCATAAAAGGTCACTGAGCGTCAAATCTCCGACAGTGAGGGCTTTAATATTGCGTACATGAATGAAAGCGTTACTCTGACACGTATGCCGCTTACCTTGCATGTTTCTAGGCATATGCCCCTGTTCCCCATGCGATCGAGCGAGTCCCAGAGATTCTGACTCGACTTTAGGCAGCATGACAGCTCTGCTGAGCCGATGATGAGCACGCGCCGCTCCGCCTGCGCGCGAGGAACACCAGAGACTCTCAAAAACACCGTCCAAACGTCCGAAACAAATCCTGTGTGTGTGTGTGCGCGCGCTACAAGACGCCTGCCCTTCTTTTAGGAGTTGTTCACGCGCGGTGTAAGTTCATTAGGGTGGTCTTTGCAGCGACTAAGATGCTGCTCTTTAAACCGGAGTGCGCGAGCTGTCAGGAACTTCACGCGAGCCCCTCCTCCGCGCGCTCTGCGTCGCTCTATCTGTGAAGTTCAAACGGCTCCTCGCTGCTTTGTTTACGCCGCACTGACACCGCGTCAGCCAATCAGCACTGGGTTCGCTGCGCTGGCGTCACGCGTTTGTCCAATCAGAATCGAGCCCGAGAATCAGCGCCTCGGCTCGCGCCGGCAAACACAGGCAAACTAAACTAATTGAACATTACGAGACACGCGGCGCCGTTAACGGGAGCACCGGGAGGTATGTGGTGATATGCCGGAAGGCAAAGTGTTTGTGTGCGTTAGAAAAATATGACTGAGTAGGGAGGGTGGTGGGAAGCGCGAGTAAGTTACACAAGATGTGCTCTGAAATTGATGTTTGAAATTTATTTGCGATTTAATTGTAGTTGTAGGCTAACCTGTGGCATCAACATGCTCTTGAAGTCTGCTCTACGGGATTCTAGAATTGAATTAATAGAAAAAGAGAGCATAAAAATAAAAAATGGAAAGAAAGTAGGAAATGCCTTGTGTTGTGTGTGCACAGTGAAAATAGTTTTTGCTACTATATTCGTGTTATAAAACATTTTTTGAAAATGCAAAAAAAATATTTTGTCGTTTTATATTTTTAATGCTTATTTTATTTAAATTTAAAATGACTTACAAATAGGCTACTGTATAAATGCTTTTTAATGCACATTGCCTAAACGTGAGTTGTGCTTGATGATATATAATGTTGATAATACACTGTACTAAAATCATAAAAACCCGTTAGACAAAACCTGTAATATGATAACAAACGTCGGCAACATATAGGCTAACGAAAACAACTGGCACATATAGACGCAATATTTACATTCATACGGAAGAAAATCACCACGAAGCCACACACATTGTTACACAGTTTAAAAACATGTTTTTACTTTCCTTCCCTTCACGTCGACATTATTGCCTTTATATTTTAAACATTTCATGAAAATGTAAATATTTTTATGTAGCCTAATATACATTTATATTATATATTATATATGTTTTCCATTTATATTATGTCATATTAAATATTCTATACAATAATAGGCTATACTACTACTACTAATCATTTTCTAATTGTAACAAATCACCATTAATACATTCCGCTATACTTTTCCGCTCCTCAGCCGGCTTATCACTAACAAAACAGCGCAATAAAATGCTGTTTATGTCATTCACTCGATATAAAACACACTGCATCCGGGTTTAAAAACAAAATAAAGTCTTAATAGCCCAAGACGGCGATAAAACCAGTAATAAACACGTTCAGAAAAAGCAGGCCAGCGCTACAATATATAAACAACTAGCCTCATACTGTTTATATTCTGTTCAAATCTACTGAATATTACAATGAGGGCTAATGAATAATGCAGTTTTTATCAGAGCACACAGATGGGAAGTAAACCACTTACCCAAGTCACGTTGTCCCAGTTCACCCTCAAAACTAGTGGCCATTGTAGGACCAAAACACCAGGCAACTATATCCCATGCAGCATTTCCATTCTTTCAAACTTTTGAAGCTTCCTCAATAAGCACCGTTGAAGAAAAGTGAGGTGTTTTTGAGAAAAGCGGCCGCCTGACATCTCTCCCTTTACTTTCACACACACCACTCACCCCCCCGCCCCCCATGACCCGCACTAAACCTGCAGTCCTATCTCACCTACTCAACAATATTCAAAACTTCTGAGGTTGATAGGTTTGCCAGGATCACGTGGAGTTAGACAGATTGATAACAGCCAGTTATAAAGTGACACACAGATAGATAAGCCCGAGCAGACAGATAGTACTGAAGGAATGATTAACCGGTGGACAAGAGAGTTTCGAACCGCCGTCCACGGCAATGACTGAGTGGAAATAAGACGGGCGGTAAAACGCCAGATCAAAAGAGCACAACAGGTTGATACCAGGCCGCAAACTTTGAACTACTTCTACCAAACACTAGCACACAGAGTGAGCCTGTTTTATGGGACGTGTGAGTATCAGGATGGACACGCGTGCTCAGAGGGATAAGACATTTTGATTTACCTGGAGATGTTCCAGGATGTAGTGACAGATAGGCCATCATCTACTCACAGATGCATATAAATAGAAATACAAACATATAATAAAAAAATGAAAAAAATATGAATATATTCATATTGGTGTTTGTACAGCGGCCTAAATGTATTTCATTTATTTATTAAAATGATCAAATTTGGGCCTCTGCTCAAACAATGGTAATATATTTTATATTAGATTACATTATTATATTACATTATATTATCATAATGTACGCAAATAATGCGTTAATATAAAACAATTATATATAGAAATATCTTTCTATGTATTTATGTATCTATGTACCTATCTTTCTATCTATCGTATATACATATAGTATACACACACACACACACACACACACACACATATATATACACATATATATTCTAAATTTAGGCCTCTAGAAACAATGTTAATGCTTATATTATTATATATAAACAATTTATTAAAATTAGTTATACAACATTTTGTATAGTCTTTTAGCACTTATTGGTAATATATAATATCATCGATATTAGAATTATCAATAAATATTAAAATTAATATGAAATGTTGGAAAGATAGAAATATATATATATATAATGAATTAATGAATTAATGAATTAATTTAGGGCTCATTATATATATATATATAATGTGAGTGTGTGTGTATATATATATATATATATATATATATAGACCGAGAGAGAGAGATCTTTTTAGAGCAACTGAAATGTTTGAAGTTTTTTAATTATTCTGTCTTTCTGTCCCTCTCTCTTTCACTTGATCTGCAGCGCTCCACACAAAAGAGCAATTTCATGCAAGGTGAGGGGCAACAATGCCATCTAAATTTGGCGACAAAAGATAAAGAGTCTCAGGACAAGTGGCCTGGCAAACACAGTCCTGTTGACTGAAGCGCGGGGACCTAATGACCCTCATGTCACCGGCCCACAGCAGCTACAGGGAGAAGACAACAGAGTGAGGCCATCTTGACTACCATAAGTGGACGCACGCTGATAAAACAAGGGGTACCTGAGAGCTCTTTGCTTACCAGAGAGATTACCGGCCCGCCGAGGCTCAAAGCTGGGGGATTTGTCAACTTAACCCCTGTCCCCGTTTCCCCCCCCCCCCCCCCCTCCTTCAGCCGTGTTTTACGATGCTGGATGGACCCCTGCACTAAACACAGAGGTCTTTACAGCAGAATAAAACATGGTTAAGTGTAGCAGGCTGGGGTCAAGGTTTCAATCGTGCAGGAGAGGGCTTCAGGAGCTAATGAAAGCAGGATCCTGCCAGCCACGCTCTGTAATCTATTCAACTCCTACATGCCAAGAGACATGTTTATATCTGCTCAAATTATTGTGGTGACTTGCAAAAATTGACATTATTCTATGAAGTCTATTAGTAGATAGATAGATAGATAATTTTATTTATTTTTGAATAATTATTTAGATTATTTATTTTATGTTAACACATCATATGTCTTATAATATATATATTCAATTCAAGTTTATTTAGATTTACTTTTTACGATATGAATCGTTGCAAAGTAGCTTTACAGAAAATTAAGTTTCTACAATATGTTTATATATTGTAGAAGTTTAATATATATATGAAGTATAAAATTAATATTTAATGAATTTACTTAAATAAATATATGAATATATTTCTCTTCTGATATTTAAAGAATTTAATAAACACATAATAGTATTTTATATTTTTAATGTCTTATTCTATACATGCACTCTCTCTCTCTCTCTCACACTCTCTCTCTCTCTCTGTTTCTGCTAACCTCTAAATCAGTCATAATAGTAATAATAATAATAATAATAATAAAAAATAAATAATTATTATTAATATAAATTATTATTGATGACATTTGTATATATATATTTTATTAGTATTATTAATATTATTATTAACCTAAAATTAAAGAAATGTATTAAACTGAATAACAAACAACTGAATCTGAGTTATAATAAAAATAGTAATATTACCTTAATGAATAATAAGAATAAATAACAACAACAGCAGCAGCCTTATATTATTTAAAATTGTAACTTAAAATTAAAATTGTTTCTGTAAACTGAATAACGAACAACCTCTAAATGAGTCATGATAATAATAACATCAATAATAATAAATAACAACAGCAACGACAACTTTAAAGAAATTCTAAAAATATTTATAAAAATATTTTGCAAACTGAATACAATATGTGTGTATAATTAATATAAGCCGATAACAAATATAAACATGAATTTTCATTTATTTTCAGTATAAACACACTTAGGCATCTAGCACTGGCTTATGTTTTTATGATGGCAGTTTACATTTTATTGTACTATTAAAATCACTGTCCAAAATGATGGTGGTTATATAATTCTATAAACACAAGGAGGGGCGTATCACTTTTCCTGGTAAAAATCTGTGAAATTATCACTGGATATGCATTGAGGTCATAATCAGGCCCAAACACAAATCTAGACTTCGTCACCAAATTGGGACCACTGTCATTCAAAACATTTAACAATTTTATCTTGTTTTTGGTAACCGAGAGTTTTGTTTAACACACTAAATCAAAATCTTACAGATCGAATCTAGCATAATTATGCTTTTATTAATCCATTGTACTTCAAGGTCAGAATTTGACATGATTGGGGAAATTCATTACCTTTTGTTTTCCTCTGTAAGTGACAACAAAGCTTGGCAACTGATGGATCACTGCTTGATGCGCAGCTCTACCCAAACCCCTGTCAATACGTAATTCTCCAAATAATCTGTGAGTGATTATCTGAAAACCTTGTGTGCAATATAATGCCGCCATTTGAGGCATAAAATGCAACGAGCTGTTCTCAGGCCTCCTCTTCAAACGCACCTACATGGGGCACGATGGAAAAAAAGCCAAAGGGCGTGGGACGCCCAGATCCAGTGGATATTTCCTGGCTGTGACAGCGCTAACTCTTTGTTTTGTGCGGTGTTAGATGAGTGAGACGAGCGTGGGGAATCTGGGCTGTTGCGAAAACCATGTTGTGTTGACCTTCCGTGGCCGTCATCAATGAATAGTAAGAAAAAGGGTAGGAGCGAGATGAGAGCGAGTGTTGTCAGGCATTGTTGGGAGAGTAAACAGCGCCCGGAGCCTGGGAAAGGGCTGGGATTTGTGCCACGGCATTTCTGAGTCATACGGTCCGCTTATCGTGTTTGTTTCGTGTTTCTACCTGACGTGTTTGCATTAGCATTCCTGCACCATAGCTCGCGTGTTCCCAGCTCCCATCCGATCAGATCCATCCTGTCCGCGTTTAATTAAACCCCATATGTTTTCTTGGGTTTCTCTCCTTGTCTTTTCTGGAGGAGGACGAGAAAAAAAAAGAGAAAACAAGCTGCTAGATCCATTAGCGGGTCAAGCAACAGTCATTGTTCATTGCTTCCTATATGCTTCTATTTTCAAGAGCTTCGTGAAACAATAGCATTCGCGGTTCTGTCAGGTGTTTGCGGTCGCCACGAAAACCAAAACAAAGCACATGTGAGGCTAGAAACAAAACACGCTTGGACACTTTCTAAACCACAACACAAGGTTTGATCCTGAGTGGAATCAGAACTGACAGATGTCTCAAATGCGCAATGCTGTGGTTGCGAATATGAAAACACATGCTGTCGGAAAGTCGAAAGCAGATGATGAGGATCGTGTGACACAGAGCAGATGAGAAAATGCATGAGGTTAAGTGTGGAAGTGGAAATTATAACAAATATTTAGATTAGTTGCACATTTGAAGGCATTTTGAAGCTGACACATTGGGCTTTGGTGCTCATGTGGGAAATCTGGGTTTGAATCAGGGTTCGCTTTTTTAAAAATCTTCTTTTTTTTCTTTTTCATAACAGTGGCATGTGGCCAAAAATAAAATAGATAAATGAACAATAGTATTAAATTAAATTAAAGTACATCTAAGTTTTATTTGCCCAGCTTATTGTGTACAATCAATCAAAATTCTTTAGATTTTAAGTGCTAACAATGCATGGGGTAGATGTGTATCATGTATATGCAAAAACTATGTATTATATGCACGCCAAACACGTGTGTGTCATATATACGCCATACATACGGCAAAGTCCAGTTTTAATTTTTATTTGGCGTACTATTTATACACTTTTTTATGATACCGGGTTGGTATTTACACTCTGATCTTGTTTTTTTGTGTGGTTTATGTTTGACCTGGTGAATATTATAATAATATTTACATCTGAAGGCATTTTGAGCTGACACGTTGAGCTTTGTTGATCATTTGGGAAATTAGGGTTCAAAACGGGCTTACATTTCCCAGTCGTGAATTCAACCAATAACTGAAACTAATTTAGAGCTACATTAAATAAAATAACATTTTAATGACAATTTCTGTAAAATAAAGTTTTAAACAATATTTTTACTTTTTCTTTTACTGCTAGAAAATAAAAATAGAAAAAATTGTGTCTTTAGTGATTTTATGTGCTAAAAATGTTTTTCATGTATTTTTATGCTCTGTTAATGTTTTGCTTTTTGTTATAAGTTTGACATGGTGAATTAATAATTCTCACATTTGAAATATTTTTGAGCTGACACATTGTGCTTTGGTGCACATAAGGGAAATCCAAGGAAATTTTTGTTAATATTAGTTTTCACTAATTTTAATAATATTTCTTATTCTAATTATTCATAAGCCCTCAAACTCAACAGGCCAAATCCTTTTCAATTTGCTGAACACCAGCATGTTTGTTTTAAATCATAGCTGAATGAGCTCCACTGACAGTCCGCCCAGTCGCCTCTACCTGACCCCTGCACGGGGCAATAGCCCTCCGTACCCCCACCCCTCACCTAGCAAAGCAGAACGGAAAACCTGAGCCGACGGTGCACGAAAGCCTCATCTCACACCCTCACAATAGCCCGATCCAGCACTCCGCTAATGACTCAGAACTGATAGGAAGCTACTAGAAGCCTCTTAAGTCTGCTCCATTCACATCAGGGAAACATTAAGATATTCCTTTTTTGTTGCCTCCCAAGGACTTGCGCAGCCCTGGAAGGGCAATTATCACCCTGCCAATATTGTAAATCCATTCTGTCATTTTCAATGATATCTGCTTGTGTCAACTGTAAGGTCTAATAAAAGCTAATTGCACATAACAGCCCTGGATCAATACATCAGGCAGCGAAGGTGGCAAAACATGCCCTCTTATGAGGCTTCAGGAGTTGGACGCAACGCGCATTTGTGCATTATTTGGTTCCTTGTTAGCACTTCATGTTGATTGTATTGAGAATCTATTAAAGCACATGTAAACTGCTTTAAAAAAGAGTTTATAAAACGGAGAGTTTCAGTCCTGGATGTAAGCAAAATCTTCCAATGCAAGGAAGCAACTGGCACTTCATGAATTAATTTTGGCCTAAGTTTTATATATATATATATATATATATATATATATATATATATAAATGTTATTTTATTTTATTTTTATTTATTAGATTATTTTAATATTATTCGTTGATGTTTTGTTTGTGGTTAACCTGTTTTAAAAATTACTTTTAACTTAAAAAAGGCTAAATCTGGGTTAAGGTAATGGAGGCTGCACACCAAAAATGAATTTTATTATTTGCTCTGGTAGATTACATACAAAATCAATGCAAAGACGTGAATAGAATCTGCAATTGCATATTTCACGTAGAAAAATTTGAAAATAAAAAAGTAGAAAAACCTCAAGCGGGGAATCAGCATGATGCACTGTCGCTCAAGTCAACTGTCGAAGGGCTTATTCGGGTTATATCAGAAAATGGAGGAGAGCATGTGCAAAACTTCGCACATGCTCTCCTCCATTTGCGAAAAACTAAAATGAATGCGAAAAGCATCCTGCAAGTAATCTAGAAGGAGTAGCGCAATTTCAAAAGCGAAGAAACTACAAGCAAATTCAAGCTAATTTTCTGTTCGCGCTGAGAATTTTCAACTTGCGTGCAAGACAGGATTGAGGCGTATATTGCGTTTTCCCCATCACCCAATTCGTATCACCCAATTTATATTCGCATATATTCGTGTCTTTGCACTGTGTTTGACTTTGCATGTAACCTACTCATGTGAATGATTAAATTCAGATGCTAATTTAATTGTGCCCATTTGTAAATATTACTCACTGGTTCAACAGTATAGCAACAATATTTAAATGCAGTAACATGAAATTAGTGGGAAAAAATAACAGTCAATTTTTAAGGGTAAATTTATATAAAATTTTACAACTTTTTCACAAATGACACAATAACGCTGCAAACTAAAATTAAATTATAAGCTTTATATTTAAAAAAAATTACAAAAACTGGCTGCATACTTTCACTGTATGGAGCAATAAATGCCATTTTATTTAGTTAATTTAATTGCATTGACGACTCCATTCAACACTGAACACAGTATTTATTATACTGTTATAATTTGATCATCGCATCTTCAGTTAAAAAAAACAAAAGCAAAGTCCATTCCATTTTCTTGATAGCTCCAGTCCAGGTTTTGTTTGATCCATTTCTGACTCCATTTAGCCAAATATCTTCAAAAGTTCCTTAGCTAGTGACAGACCATTGTAAAAGCGTCATATTTGTATAGAGCCACATAAAATGGCATTTATTACATAACTGCATATATATTAGAGCACTTCTTATACCGTATTTGTGAATTAGCAAAAGAAAGCCGTAATCTCAATCTTTCCATCAGGAATGATTGGTGTCTAACCTACTGAAGTGTTTGCTGACCTTTTCGTGAGGGACAAGACTTTGTGTAGCACTCAGACCCATTTAGTCATCCTCTTTTTGTCTGCTTCCTCTATCATCAAGGGTCGCTATTGTGCCGGCTCAGGTACAGACTAATGCAGAGCAAATACTTCTACCTAACCATTAACACAGGGCCACTGTTTGAACAGCGCGACACACTGGAATGGCATTTATGGTGGTGGGCCGTTTTGATAGAGAAGAATCTTCATCAATTAGCCTTCTACACTCTTCCCAGGGTAAATTGAGTCCGTGTGTGTGTGTTAGACAGAAAGAGATACAGTTTGCCCTGCGTTTAATGGCACTCTAACTTGAGAGCCGATCATTAACCCATTAGAATAACATGTCTCTGGCTGGGAGGTTTTTTGGGACGGGAGAGTCCTGAGAGATTTGCATCACAGCGCTTACTGTAAACCTCTGAGACACAGGGGAGATGTTGAGAGACATCATGATGTTTGTCTCGTGGCAGGGCCGTTTGCTCATTACGAGAGGTGTTAACAGCTGTAAGTTATGAATAGAAGTGTTTGTGCACTGTAGGGAAGTACAAAATTTGGTTTCCTAATGGTTTCAATAACAGTACAAGGACTATTCTGGGTTTAAGTGGACAGCATTTGTGTCATAATGTTGATTATGGCAAAAAAAAAAAGGTGCTTACAATGGAAGTGAATGAGACCAATTTTTGGAAGCCCTACAAGCATAAATGTGAAGACTGGTAAAACTCATGTAATTTTTGAGCTGTAAAGCTGTTTAACTTAATATTTTACAGTCATTTTAGGGTTTATGCCAGTGTCATAATAGTACAGTTGTAATATTGTATAGCGTCACACAGAAAAGGTTAGTAACCAATTTTTCCTGCTAAAATTATGTAATGTTTATGTTTTGTGGCTGTACCACTGAAAAAGTGCTTTTAATGTTTATAAAATGGCACCATTCACTTTCATTGTAAAGACTTCAAATTTGTAATGCAGGTGTATTTTTAAAAATTGTAAAAGTTCAATGCGCACAATGCTTTATTTCTTGCAATTGTGACTATATTTAACTTTTTATCTTATAATTTCAAGAATATTTCATGTAACTGTAAATTTACAATTTCAGTCTCATAATTCCTATTTAATTTCTTTTAATTGCAACTTTATTTACTATAATTGTGACTATATTTCTTGTAACTGTGACATACTACCAATAAAATTGATCAAAAGTCGCAGTCAAGGTATTTATAATAGTTACAAACCATTTTGATTTCAAATAAATGCTGTTCATTTCAGCTTTCTATTCATCAAAGAATGTGCACAAATATTAATAAGCACAACCGTGTATTGAGTATTTAAATGTTTACAAATTAGCCTTATTCACTTCTATTGTAAATTAGTTTTTTTCAAGTTAATCATTTTTTGTTATAATCAGCATTACGTCTTTAATAGGCAGTTTTCTCTCAGAAAACAAGGTACAGTACTGTACAAGCTACCACCAGAGTGGTAACTTTTCAAAAAGTACACATTTGTACCTAAAAAGTCCATATTGGTACATTAAAGGTACATATTAGTACCTCAAGTGCACACATTAGTATCTAAAAGCTTTTTCTGAGAGTAATCACATACATTTAAAGCAGATTAAATGATCTGAATCTCTTTTCAAACATAACGTGCAGAGGAACATGTACTTGTAAACAAAAAATAGTCATTTTCCAATTGGCTCTGACAGAAACCCCAAATGCTTATTTGAAGTAAAGCATATCATGTTCTCGACTCTTCATTCTGAAGAGCCACACTATTGACATCATGTCATTAAGGTCCATGAGATTGTATTTGTTTTGGCTCAAGAAGGCAAAGCATTGCATCGAAAGATCGCTCTTATTTCTTCCTTCTCTCTACAGCCTCTTCTTCCTGTTTGGCAGCCGACCCGTACGTCTAGATCTGGAAGGCTTCCCGAATCAAACATGCGTCTTCAATTTGGGCCTGTGAAGAAAACAATCACATTTTCCCCTCCCTCAGATTTGGTTCCTGACAGCAGATTGAGATGTGGTCTCCACGAAGAAGTCTGGGTTCTGACGGAAGTTTGGACTGAGTATTTCAGGGGTCCTGAATGTAAATTGGGCTTAAAGGGTGATGCTTGGCAGACTCGGGTAACCTGGTCCAAATCGTTGTATATTTTCGGAGCAGCACGGCTGGTGGGAACAGATTGAGGTAACACGAGGTGGACCACCCATGTCCTTTCTCTCCGAGAGAGCCGCATGGCCATTAATTAGAGCCATTCTCTGAGGTGGATTCTGTGGCCGGGACACCTGTGAACTCAGAAGTGGGTTGTCGCACAAAAAACGGCCCCTGATTCATGTTTTGTGCACCAGTGCCCAATAAAAATCACTTCCAGCTCTTGCAGAAATCCTCCACATGTGTTTCTCCACATCGGGAAAACGGTGCTGTTTGACACCTTATGGAGGCGTGAATATTTTAAAGGGAACATTCTCACAAAAGTGAAAATTTGCTGAAAATGTGCTTACCCTTTCCGTCCAAGATGCAGATGAGTCTCTACAGGTTTGGAGAAATTCAGCATTACATCACCTGCTCGCCAACGGATGCTCTGCAGTGAATGAGTGCCATCAGAATCAGAGCCCAAACAGCTGATAAAAACATCACAGTACATCCTAACCACTCCAGTCTGAGAGTTAACATCCTGCGAGGTGAAAATCTGCATATTTGTAATAAGAAATCCTTGATTAAGATACGAGTCCCTTATCCATAATGTTTCTTTCTCCGGGGAAAAACTTGTATCGTTTGAATCAGGAGAGAAATATGCAAGCACTGACAAGTGAAAACCGTCCAGAACAGTCATAATAAATGTGACCCTGGAATCACAAGTCGCTGGGGTATATTAAATTTTGATTTTTTTGCACCTTTAGATTCCAGATTTATAAATAGTTGTATCTTGGACAAATATTCTCCTGTTAAACAAACCATACATTAATGGTAAGCATATTTAGTCATATTTATTGTCATGTATTGACACTCATGACTGGTTTTGTGTTCCAGGGTCACAAATATGTGGTGAATTTTGATGTGAGAGGACAACGAGAGATTAACATTTCACTAGAAGAAGTGTTATTATGGATTATGGACAGAAGCAATGGTTTAAAGTTAAAAGACCATTATAATGGATTTGTTTCTTTTCCTCTCAGAAGACATTAACTGATAAACTGGAGTTGTGTTGTGGATTAATGTTTTTTTTAGCTGTTTTGTCTCATTCTGACGGCACCCATTCACTGCAGAGCATCCATTGATGAGTAGGTGATGTAATGCTGAATTTCTCCAAATCTGTTCTGATGAAGAAACAAACTTAGATGGCCTGAGGGTGAGTAAATTTTCAGCAAATTTTAATTTAATAGTCTATTGAAATGTCTTAGTTGCCACAGTGTGTGAAAATAAATGTTTTTCTTCACGAAATCCAGGTTTCCAGGTCTTCGGGGCGACGCTGATGAAACATGAAATATTTTACTGGAATCCAACTGGATATAAATGGGGGTTCAATCTCTCTCCGCAGTGGTCCGGGGCCTTTACAGGGACTTTGAGGTGTTTTGCCTCATGTGGATACCAATAAATCTGTCACCCGCAGAGATTCGTCTCCCGCCCTCTGTGGGGAACAAATTGTGGCGTTCAGGGAGGGTTAAGGGGGGGAGAAGTGACCTGTCAGAGCGCTCCATTTATCACAGGGACAAAATGCTCCCGATTCTTTCTGCTGACCGCCAGGAACCCTCTGCTAAGCACATTCAGGAGATGCATGCTTCTGAATATTTTCATTGAATCAATACACCTATTTCCAAGTGACGTCAAGACCTGAGGGTAGAAGGAAGCTGGGGAGAGAGACTTTATTTCACATGTATTTTTCAGATTTAATTATAAGTTGTAGGGCTTAGTTTAAAAACCCAACAAATTGAATGTAAAATGAATTACATAATGAATTTAAATATTCTAAATGTGTGCAAGTATGTATGTATCATATCATGTGTTCTTTCAGGAAAATCTGCAATTTCAAACTTTTGCTATTTTGCATATTTGTCTAATGCAATTTGGAACTTATTCATGTTTTAATATGTTCTGTCGTTTCACATTTTGATAAAAGTTTGATAAGTTTAGTTGAGACAAGTTTGATAAAATAGAACACAAAAAACATTAGTCCAAAATAGCTTGTCTTTGGAATGAGGCATGCGAGTGATTAAAAATGTTGTTAAATAATTGCATGAAATAATTTATTTGTACTACTGTGCAAAAGGTTGAGGTCAGTGGGATTTTTTTTAACGATTTTAAAAGAAGTCTCTTTTGTTCACCAAGGTTGCATTTATTTAAAAAGATTTTTAAAACAGTAGTATTGTGAAATAAAAGTTTTCTTTTTGAATATATTTTAAAATGTAATTTGTTCCGGTGATCAAAGCTGAATTTTCAGCATCACATGATCCTTAAATCATTCTAATATGCTGATTTATTTTTATTATCCATATCGAAAACAGTGCTGCTTAATATTTTGTGGAAACCTTAATATATTTTTCAGAATTTGCTTGATGCATATAAAATGTGAAGAACACCATTTATTTCAAATAGAAATCTTAAACATCTTAACTGTCAAAACATATATATATATATATATATATATATATATATATACTGTAAAATATTCCTAATTACAGTATTACTGCCAGAAACTTACTGTAGATTTACATTTATGTTATTCATGGGAAACAGTTTGTTTAAAGATAAATTAACATTAAACATTAAAAAGTCTTTATCTTTACAGGAAAAAATAAATAAAATAACAGCCTCATGCAAAGTATTTCAGAAAACAACAGAAAAAGGTTGATGAGGATTTTTGGTTCCCAGAATGCTTTGCATGAGGCTGTTTTTAATAGTTTTATTCTGTAAAGATAAAGACTTTTTAATGTTTAATGTTTATTTATCTTTGAACAAACTGTTGCCAATAAATTTGATAAATATACATTTACAGTAAGTTACTGGCATCCAGCTGCATAATTACAGCAAATCTTTTTACAGTGATGTCACAATTATTGGAAATAAGGCTGCAATTCCAAGAAAAAAAGCGGTAAATAACATTACACATTTCACAGTAGTACTGAATGTACTGTATATAATTCAGTCAGCAATAACGATAACACTTTACAAGGCTCATTAGTTGACATTAGTTAACAACATTAGTTAACATGAAATAAGAATGAACAATACTTCTACAGAATTTATTAATCATAATTAATATTAATTTCAGCATTTACTAACGCATTATTAAAATCACAAGTTGTGTTTGTTAACATTAATTAATGCACTGTGGGCTAACATAAACTAACAACGAATGATTGTAATTTATTAACTAATGTTTACAAATATGAATAAATACTGAAATACATGTGTTGTTCACTGTTTGTTCATGTTGGTTAATACATTAGCTAATGTTAAAAAAATGACTTTATTGTAATATACATGTAATATGTAATATTATATATGTAATATGGAATAACATACATTTTTAACATGTTTTCTAATATAAGGGCTATTTATGCAAAATGTAAGTGTCTAATGTATATTATGAAACCAACAGTAATGCAAAGTAGCTTATCAGTCCTATATTTATACAAACGCCCGATTCATCGAAATATATTGAAACTTGCCAATCGCAAAGACAACCTACTGATATATAGAGCGTAGGAGGTCCCAAAAGACCCACACGGCATATTTGTATGTTATTGAATCTCATTCAAATCAGCCATTTTGACACATAAATATTGAACTATCGGTTCGGGTCAGCATATTATACCCAATGAAATATTCACTCCCATTATTCACAGTCCTGTCAGATGTACCTTATTACACATTCGGCCGAATAACAAAGTGGTGAAATCTGCATCAGCGACAAATAAAGACACTAAATGGAAACCTATTGGATGACAGGGGCGGGGCGGATATGCACTGGCCAATTGCACGCCTTGCAAGGTTTGATTGACAGGCCGTCCACCAATGGTGGGCGTATAAAGGAAACCTAGGAACGCACAGTAACGGCCAATAATAAATGGATCATGCTTCTATGTTTTTAAAACCCCTGGCAGATGTATTGAATGGGAAACCTTGTGTGGGAGAAAATAGACCTTTATTGATCAGAAACAAGCAGAGCGGGGGGAAAAAAAACATGAAAGGAAAGCAATCGAATGAAGGCTTCCTCATGCAAGATGTATGCGGCAACGTCTGCCATCCTTTTATCTGATGTAACCGAAGCATTTATTCAAATTCGATATGAAGAGACGATCTTACACAATTCACTGATGTCAGAATAACGCTGTGTGTTTAGCATTAACGTTCCCAAATAATCCCATTTGCTTTCCCTCCTCCTGCGAAGGGCTGCACGCAAACCCCGACCGATCTCGACCAAACCTTCTGGTTCTGGCCCAAATGAAACATCCAGAACTGGCTCGCCACGGTGTGGTCTCAAAATACTTTGTCTGTGGCCAGACAATTAAGGAGTTAGGTGTGGCAGAAGGGAAGAATGTGGAAATCGGATCTTTGCAGAGTGCACACCCTGTAGTCTTGGCTTCCTGCGAATGCCACATGCACTCGTACCGAGCGTATAGTTGTCCTCCATTGTGTTCAGCTCTCTGCTGAGAGATCTGAGGAGACCGGGGCAGGCTCTTCCCCCTCCGTAACCCACGGGACACCAATGGGAACCCATCCATCAAAGCCGGTGACACTGGAAACTTGTTTTGGGAAGAGCTGCTGCTGCTGCTTTCGGTTGTTGGCATAGTTTTCTTTTGGTGTGTTGTATTATAATGCGGTGGAAGGCTGTAATTTGGTTCGTGTGTTACATTTGTAAGAACATAGTAAAATGGCCGATAACACTGGATAATATAAATTGATCCAGACAGGAAGAGGTACAGCCTGTTCAGCTGTACATGGCCCCCGAGGGTCACACCGATATCCTCCCCTTAAAATCTTTGACTGTATATGCAAACCTCCTGTGATCGCACGATATGACAGGGTTACTGATGCTTAGTGCTGAGTTTTAGGGATTTTAAAACAAAGTAGAAGTTATCATCTTGATATTTTTTGAATTTATTTATTCATTTATTTGTACTTTTTTTCAGTTAAACTTTTCACTCAAATTTTTATGTTGTCAATAATTATATAAAATATTAGAAAATATTATAAATATCAAATGAAAAATGCTAATTCAAGGACCTCACTGCATGTTGTATTTTTAGAGAATATCATAATAAAATAAAATAATATATCTTTTTTATATTTTATATTTTTTATATTTAATTTTTTATTTTTTTAAATGTAAGTTTAAATATACACATTTAAAATACAATATATATTATAAATAGTAAATTAAAATGCAGATTTTAAGTGTTTTCTCTGGTGGTCTCCGACTTTTGGATCCTCTGTGTTTCTTAAAATAAACAAAACAATAAAATATTAATACAGTGCAATATTTAGTTAATATACAAGTTTAGATTAATGTGTATGTGTGTTTATAATATAAATACATATATACTGTTTATTTTTTATGAATGTACACACACACAAAGAAAAAGAGAGAATAAAATATATTAATATATTATCCTTCAGGGAACGAGGTTTACATAGGTAACTGAGACGTTCCCTTTCAGTCAGTCGCTATGACATTACGTCAT
Source organism: Enteromius mattozi (assembly GCA_032359235.1). NCBI lineage: Eukaryota > Metazoa > Chordata > Actinopteri > Cypriniformes > Cyprinidae > Enteromius > Enteromius mattozi. Next base: position 8,993,466 of record JAUMHE010000079.1, read on the forward strand.
TGACTGACGTCATGGCGTCCCTATGGAAAACGGCACAACCCGGACTGCGTAATGTAGGAGGCCCAAATGCTGACAGGCTGTGACTGGACAGCGTGTCAGGCCAAATGGAAGCTCAAACATAGCCATCCCAACGCCCTGGAGGCTAGTAAACGGGCCCTGCAGGGGTGCCTGGATTTTCTTACCAGAAGAATGTGTTGGGTTCAGAGCACACAGGGTCCTGTGTGGACGAGGTCTTACTAAAGTGAGGGGAACACGGTGGGAAAAAACCGTGGGATAAGACGCCAGATCCGAAGATGGTGAAGGAAGCCCTCTATCGGACACAGTTCAAGCTACTCCGCTAGCAAGAACTGTGAGGCGACAGGGAAACCAAATGTAACCGTTCGGAAACACTGGAAGAAAGCGCTTGAATCCAATGGAATGGCGCTGCAAACCGACACCCGCCTGGCCTCCCGGAATTACCTAATGTTACCCAAAACACGGGAGGACACAGGATCCACGCGAAGATTGTAGAATCTAGCGAAGGTAATGGGTGTCGCCCAACCCGCAGCTCTGCAGATGTCTGCTATAGAGGCGCCTGATACGCCAAGGTAATGGCATCAACCACCGAATGGGCCAACTGTTTGGAGACAGCATTCCCCTTCTGCTGTCCTTCGAAGCAAATAAAGAGCTGCTCAGAACTTCTGAAACTCCAGGTGCGTTCCATGTAAAAAAGCAGAGTGCGTACGGGACACAGCAACTTGAGGGTCAGGTCTGCCTCCTCCGAAGGCAGTGCTTGCAAGTTCACCACTTCATCCTGAAAGGGGGTAGTGGGAACTTTGGGCACATAACCAGGTCTGGGTCTCAGGATAACGTGAGAGTAGGCCGGACCAAATTCAAGGCACGAATCGCTGACTGAGAATGCGTGCAGGTCTCCCATCCTCTTATGGAAGCGAACGCGAGCTGGAGCAAAGTTTTTATAGACAGAAATTTCAGCTCAACTGCATCAAGTGGCTCGAAAGGAGCTCTTCGTAGTCCAGCCAGAACGACGGAGAGGTCCCAAGAAGGGATTAGGTGCGGTCTGGTTGGGTTCAACCTTCTCACACCTCTAAGAAACCTGACGATCAGATGGTGTCTTCCCAGGGAAAGCTCGTCAACTGTATCATGATAGGCCGCGATAGCAGCGACATAGACTTTCAGAGTGGAAGGGGACAGCCTCAGTTCCAACTTCTCCTGAAGGAAGGAAAGCACCACACCGACCGAGCATCTCTGAGGATCCTCTCGGTGAGAGGAGCACCAGTCAGTGAACAGACCCCACTTCAGGGCGTAGGCCTGCCTCGTAGAGGGGGCCCTTGCCTGAGTGATGGTATCCACCACGGCCTGGGGAAGGCCATAAAGGTGTACCGAGTCCCATCCAGAAGCCAAACGTGTAGGTTCCATAGATCGGGACGTGGGTGCCAAATTGTGCCCATCCCCTGAGAAAGAAGGTCCTTCCAGGGAGGGGATGTCGACAGGAGCATGAGGTCCAGAAACCAGGTTCGGGTGGGCCAGAGTGGCGCAACCAACAGAACCTGCTCCTGGTCCTCCCTGATCTTGCATAGAGTCTGTGCAAGGAGGCTCACTGGGGGGAAGGCGTACTTGCGAAGATCATGGGGCCAGCTGTGTGCCAGAGCATCCGTGCCGAGGGGGGCCTCGGTCAGGGAATAAAACAACTGGCAGTGGGAGGATTCTTGGGAGGTGAACAGAATCACCTTGGCCTCCTCGAATCGACTCCAAATCTGCTGAATCGTCCCGGGATGGAGTCTCCTTTCTCCGAGTAAAGTGAGCTGTCGTGAAAGCGCATCGGCTGCACAATTCAGGTCGAAAAGAGAGAGAACATGTAGCTGTAAGAAATTTGCTCTTTTAGGCCGGGACTGGCGAGGGGAGGACCGCGCACACAATTGTGCACCCTCTCCACTGGAATGCAGGAACGCTCCGACCAAGAATCTCGAACAGCAGGTAATTATTTTTCTTCTTATCTTTTCCAACTTCGCGAGAGATCGGCTCCAAAGCAGAAAGCTAATGGTGGTTTGCATGCCGCCATCTTATATACCCGTATGTACAGGTGAGTGGCTAGGTATGCAAAAACCACTGGCCAATTCTCATTGGCTTTTTCTCCAAAGAAATTGACATTAGTCAATGATGTAACGTCATAGTAACTGACTAAAAGGGAACATATAATTAAAAGTTTAGAGTCACATATATTGAAATGAAAAAAAAAAAGAATATTAATATTAATATATTTAATTTATATATATATATAGTTATATGTATTATATTTATATCATTTTTTATCTTATTTTATATTCATATTATGTATTAAAAATGCTAATTAAATGCATTTTACTAGAGGTTTAGGACCTTTGGTGCCTTACTGTATGTTTGTTTCTGAGAATATCACAGACAAAATTATTTGCTGGATCCAAGTGACTTTTTTGTGCAGACAAATCTCATAGAAATCAGGGCAGAAATTGGGAAACCAGATCTAGTGGAAAGAAATTGAATCATCCTTCAAAGGCTATGATATCAACTGACGTCCAAGAAATAGGCAGTGCCATAATGGGCCTTTTACCTTGACTCTAGCAGACTCCTGAAGCACAGGTACACCGCTTAAAGCGATTTCTTTCAGGTTCTCTCTGTCTCATCAAGGCTCTATAGTCTCCAGTCAGACCTCTTTTGATTGATGGGGACTATATAGCAGCATCCTGCTCTGAACTTTGATCCCTTTGATCTAATATTTCTATAAACAAATTTCCTTGATTCCATTACAAAATCTTATGGTATTAGTTTTTTTGATTTCATGAGAATTAGTTTTTAAAGCATGACTTAATTTCCTCTTTTCATGTTAATAAGGATTTTTGTTTCCGAAGTCACCTGGCCGCGACAAGCTGCTTTTTCCAAGCAAGGCAAAGCCAGACAGACTGTAATGGCCTACGTTAATGGAAACTGGAGCGGAAACTAAGGAGGTGGTGGGTCATGGGATTTCCTGACATGACTGTATCAATACGTTTAACATGTTCCTCTTCCATGTTTTACAATCAGACTGCAGGCCCCCTCTGGCTTGCCAAGCCCTTCCCACATAAAACAAGTCAGCATGTCCGCTCTCTGGAGCTTGGAAAGACATTGATGAATCTTCTGAGAGCAAGATGCCATCGCAGTCTGGTCTCCACCCCTTCAAAACCTCCTCTTATCCCCTTTACTTCTAACGTCCCGGGTCTGATTTTTAGTGCTCTGTCCACAGAGAACATTTGACCCGACTGCTCAAGCTGGACATTTTCATTCAATATATATTTGACAGATTGTTTTTAATATTAATAAATACAGATTAATTGGAATTAACATATTATTGTTTATTTTCATTTCTTACAAAAAATTCATATTATTGTTATAATTATTAGTATTACTATTATTATATTATATATATATTACTATTTTGTATTTTTAATAAGTCAGTTTTTTATAATAATAATAATAATAATAATAATAACGTGTAATAGCAAATTATTTAAAAAATAATAAATTATGTAAAGAATTAACAACAACAACAATAATAATAACGCAGTGCAATAGCACGATAATATTAAATATGATAGAAATATATATATATTAAATAATAAATAATAATAGTAAAATTATATTAAATATAATATAAATATTTAATAAATAAATAATGTATTAAATAAATAATAAATCATTTATTTTAAAAAATGAAGACAAATAATAATTATCAAGAAATATCATTTGTAATGTTGATTATATTTCTACTACTACTACACTACTTAGATTTTTGCATTATAAGTCAATTAATTTAAAAAATATGTTTATTTAATTAAATTTATTTTTAATTTTATTTTAATTTTTAATTTTTAATTTAATTTATTTAATTATTTTAATTAAATAAATAACAAATAATGAATTTTTACATATTTATAAATTAAAAATAAATAGAAATATTTATAAATATAAAAGAAATATTCATAATTATATTATTATTATTATTATTATTATTTTTATTTCCACTATTTACATTTTAAATAAATTAATAAAAAAAAAAAATCTAACATGTGGAATAATAATAATAATAATAATAATAATTATATATGTGTGTGTATATATACAATTAATAATAAAAAAAAAAAAATAAAGGCACAGTCAGCTTGTCATTATACTTAAATATACTTTAAACCAAACATTGAATCAAGTATACCAGACTGCATTTTTTTTTAGTTGTGGAAAAACTTGTAAACTTTTAAAATATCACACTTTCATGATATATTTTGAACTGAAGTGTATTAATGTTGTAAATGTATACATCCTTCTTTTTTAAAGTTCCATAATATTTTCATAACACACACCTCTGCATGTCTAACAGCTTCTGCAGTGCGATACTAAAATTCAGCTTGAGATTTTTTTATTGTCAGCTCAAGTTGAGTTTTACGGGAAAAGGAGTTTGTAGTGAATTTTAAAGCGGTCTGTTTTCCTCAGGAAATATCTGCGGAGAAAACCAACAGGGCAAACAACTGTGTTCACCAGAGATATTTGAGCTTCCTCAGAGGAGATGTGCACCTCGTAAAAAAAAAAACGAACGTCACATATATGCTTAAAAGTATTAGTCTCCTTCGAAGTCGTTTTAGACAAAAATTCTAAATTTAGATAATAACAACGAATCAGACGGATGATCAAGAACCTTCACGGCCAATCTGCTTAGCAAAACACTGCCACTTACAATAACAAAGACGTGTATATTTTGCATGAAACTGGTCGCGGGAGTTTATTACCTTCTCCTTCTGCAAAAATATAGAAGTGGAAATTAATCTTCACCGGTCGAGCTGTGGCTTGGGAAAAAGTGCATATGCCACAGTTTGCAGAACCTGGCATGGCTCCGCTCCATGCCTCCCCTCGTTTCCAAGAGGCTTGGTGAAAAAAGGCCCATGAGAAAGTCCAGATTCGGTCGTGTTGACCACACAGGGATTTGGGGATTACGTCTTGATTACCATGTTTCAAACATCATTTTGCGGCGGAGATCGACATTAATCAGAAGCGAGGAATAACACATTTAGAGACAACAAGACAGACTTGGCAGGAGCCCGGATTCAAACTAAAGGCTTGAAATTGTGAAGGAGGCCCACATGGACTTGTTTAATGTGGAGTGCTGAGGCAGATATTCTTATACGGTATATTTAGGGTGTCGTGTTTCCCTCTCGAGCGAATGTAAAGGAAGGAACACGTCTAGTATGCAGAAGAGAGGGCTTTCTACGAAGAAATCAAGGCCTCGACAGGTGAAACGGCGGGTAAAAATCAAACGAGGTCAAAAGCCGACTGGCTCTTTGCTTCGGTCAGCCGCAGGAAGAGATAGGAAGCCCAGGAACAGGCTTGATCGATGTCATGGAGCGCCGAGAGGAAGAAACAACACGGACGGGTGCAGAGGGCTCAGCTATTTTTGCACCGTCGTACGGAAATGAGCCATAGTCCGGAGAGAGGAAGCAGATAGGCCAGAAAGCGTCACCTAGCAACCAGAAGCAGGAAAGAAGCTTGTGTTTGTGGACATCTGTTGATGTTGCACTTGAGTGCAGAGCACATACAAATATTACGATACAATTCAGTCCAGTCTCCACCCCTTCAGGAAGGCTGCTTAAAGGGATAGTTCACCCAAAAATAATAATTCTGTTATTAATTACTCACCCTCATTTCGTTCTAAACCTGTAAGACCTATTTTTGATGGTATCCGAGAGCTTTCTGACCCTCCATAGTCAACAATGCAACTACTGTACCACATTCAAGGACCAGAAAGATAGTAAGGACATTGTTAAAATAGTCCATGTGGCATCAGTAGTTCAATCTTAATTTTACAAAGCTACGAGAATACTTTTTGGGTGCAAACAAAGCACACATATGCTGAATGTTAACAGCGTTCATTACGTTGTTTACGTATGTGATACTCCAACACAGTCTCACGACCAACTCGTACATATTCGGATGAGGTGGCAAATTTGTGCTAATTCGTTCAAATTCATATGACCTTACTCGTACATGACGGGTCGGTTTATGGGCGGGGATAGGTGTAGGTTATTTGTACAAATTCATACAAATTGGCAACTCGTAAAATATGTCCGATTTAGCAAAAATCTTATGAATTCGTACGAGTAAGGTGAGGTTGTACGAATTTGTATGAATTAGCCACCTCGTATAATATGTACGAATTGCCGTGAGACTGGGCTGGATACTCTCCAAAATGGTGGAAGACGGTTACTCAGGAAGAAGAATTGTTGAATAAATAGTATTAATATTTTCTTCTTTGCGTGCAAAAATTATTCTCGTAGGTTTGTAAATTAGTTGAACCCCTGATATGACATGGACTATTTTAACGATCTCCTTACTTTTCTGTGCTTACATTGTGTAGGATCCTTGCTGTCTATGAAGGGTCTTAATTTATGTTCTGAAGATAAACGAAGGTCTTACGGGTTGTATCGGCATGAGGGGGAGTAATTAATTAAATAAATTAACTGTCCAACACAGTCTCACAACCAATTCATAAGTATTTGTACGAGGTGGAAAATTTGTGCGAATTCTTACATATTCGTATGACCTCATTTGTACGATTTTGTACGATTTGTCTAAACCCCATGATGGATAGGTTTAGGGGCGGGGTTAGGTGTAGGTAATTCGTACAAATTCATACGAATTGGCAACTCGTAAAATACATATGATTTAGCAAAAATTGTATGAATTTGTTTGAGTGAGGTCATACAAATTGTATGAATTAACCACCTCGTAAAATATGTAAGAATTGCCGTGAGACTGGGCTGGAACTATCCCTTTAATTAATGTATATGTTTAAATATGATGTAAATGTTTAAATTAAATGGGTCATGATGTGGACTTTCTTTGGGGTTTACTTATAATGTTAAAAACAAGGCAAGGCAAGGCAAGGCAAGTTTATTTATATAGCACATTTCATACACAGTGGTAATTCAAGGTGCTTTACATA
>JAUMHE010000079.1:9000568-9017337 GCA_032359235.1 Enteromius mattozi
ACTAAATGCACAGCTAAACAGATGAGTTTTGAGTCTAGATTTAAATGTAGCTATTGTTTTAGAACATTTGATCACTTCTGGAAGCTGGTTCCAACTGCGGGCAGCATAATAGCTGAAAGCAAGCAAAAATAACAACAACTAATTAGATCTTGATGTATATTTCCGGGTGTTTGCTGAACTGGTGGATTACTGAGCTGAAATCACTTGTCGTTGAAAAAGTCATAAATGCACTTTGCATGCTTTCATTATAACTGTCTGAAAAAGAAGAATATGAAATGGAAACATTGTGTAAACATTGTTTTCAGAGGTGTGCTCTGCCCTAAATCTGACACGCCCCAAAGCAGTGGCACTCAGCACAGATTGAGTGCCACTGCTACACATATATTTATATGTTTATATATGATATTTATATGTATAATATACACTTACATGCATGTAGTCGTGGAAATTGTGGGTGGGGGTTAAGTCAATGTGTAAATGGTTGCCAGGTCCCAAACAAGCTTCCAGTCCAAAGCCTACTCAAAACACACCCAGAAAGAATGAAAACTAGCCCATATTTTGTGTTGCTCTGGAGGTGGAGTTTATGCAAATGACTGCTGCTAGGTGACTTCACCTTGTACCATTGGATCCAAAACGAGCCGTTTTTACAGCTTGATTAAATAAATGCTTTGTTTATAATGAGGAGGCTGTTTTAAGCTATGAATCTTGCAGGATGCTTTAGTGGTACAAAGACCTTGTATATGTCATGAGTCATAACCCAACACTTTTTCACTATTGTAATATTCCTTAATAATATTTATTTCGAAAAATAACATTCCCCTCATTTTCATGCATGGGAAATTACATCCAGGGAGTTAAATTCATGTTCTTATGACTGTACTGTATTATTTCAGGATATTAAATAAATAACATTTAAATGAATAATAACCTAAATTGTCAATATAATTAATGTTTATTTTTTTAAATATTTAATATTAATTTATTTATTAAAAAATAAAGTCTTCAGCGTCTCACTCATTTTGACATTACTGTATTATTTGAATTTAATTTAAATGTATATAAAATAGATATTTTTACAATTAAATACATATTTATATGTTTATATATGATATTTATATGTAGCATAATATACACTTACATGCATGTTTACACGATGAGGATCTTATCTTATGGGGATCACTATAGGAAAATACAAAAATTATATTATTATTACATTTGAAATATCTAAATATCTATTGAAATACATTTGAAATATCTAAATATTATTTAAATGTATGTTCAAGTTGATTTAACAATAAATGAAATGATTAATTATATAATTATTATTACATATCATATTTTAAAATAAAATCTATTTTAAAAAATAACAGTAATGTCAAAATTGTGGGAGACACTAAAGGGAATACTATTTTTTACATTTATTAATAAATAAATTAATAATAAATATAAAAAAATAAACATTGGTAATTAAAGATAATATCAAATTGTTTATTTAAATTTAGAATTAATATTAATTATAATTATAAAAATATAAACGTCTTTAAAAAAGAGTAAGTCACAACTTTAACAAGGCCATAGAGTACATTTGACCTTTTGACCTTTCTAAAGAACATTTGACCTGACTGCCTCTTTCTAAATCTTTAACATTAAATTAATGTGAAAAATTATATGAAATTTGTATTTAAAACTCATTTTAATAATATTAAATGATACACATGCATGCAGAAGGAACATTGTGAATCGCTAGACTGTTGCTAAAAACAAAAATCAAAGCCGAGCCACTGATCTCTCATGTAATTTTCGAGTACAAGAGAAACATTATGTTCGGTGTGCACGGGATTATGATTAATATGGCGTCGCCAAAAACGCTCCCTTTCCATTATTGGCTACAAATGATATACATCAAAATCATTTTCTACATAGGTGGCACTTAAACGCACTTCACGACGATGAAGTAAATCTTTCGGCCTAAAAATACTGCCCTTTTTCATCTCTGCATCACGGAGCCTGGTCCGAGGGCCGCCCGTGTGGTCCCAGCCTAATCGTTTTCAGTTAATATCACAGCTGGACGGGAGAGAAAGCCCTAAACCCACTGCCTCTGACTGGCCCAGTTTTAGGGTCAGACTTGGGCCGGTTTCAACAACAACAGCGGCGTGTTAGTCATCTTATCGAAGGCTTCTTTTTGGAGCCCAGAGCCACCTCGAGCGTTCCCCGCGGCCTCCTTTATTTTCTGCCTGCAGCGTAAGTGGCGGCTGACCGCAGTGTTTTGATGGCTGCCCGTCCTGTTCCCACATTTCCTAGACCACGGCGAGGAAGGCGCTTGTTCAACATGTTTCCCGCCTCAATACCTCCCACGTGTTGAGCGCTCTCAACGCCAGATGACATCACATGATTTAGGTGACTTGAGCTGCTGATTGCAAACAGACGCTGAGACGTCTCTTCGAGGGAAAGCCTATCCTCACGGTGGCTTGTAAAGCTATTTTAAATGCATAATAAACAGCTGACTCTATTATAAGTTCTTAAAGTCAGGGAGGAATGAAAACTGAGCCTGTATTTGCTTAAAGCTTGTTACTGTTTCAATGTGAGAGATTGATCAGTTTATGTTATTCCGAATAATAAAAATTAAGCTGACTTGGTAATTATTAACCAAACGTAGGCTATATACTGTAGAAAATTTTCTGTTACACAGTTATTCTGATATTCATTATATAAATGATATTATTATTTCATGCATGTTATTACAGGTGACAATAATGAAAACTGCCTTTAATCTGTCAAAATGTTATTATAATTAGAACTTAGAACGGCTATGTATGTTTATGTATTGTTACATAAATTATATTATGCAATATTTCATGTAATTCTATTTTTTTATTATAATTCTAGTAATACATAATTATTATAAAAACTATTTTAATTTTACAATTAAATATTATTAGTAGTATTATTCTATTACACAAAAAATTATTATATTAATAATATAAATTATATTTTTATATAATGTATGTTATTCCAGATAATAATACAAATGCCTCTAATCTGCATCTCTACATAATCAAAATAACACTCGCTCTTCCATTTAAAAAAAAAACCCCATATATATATATATTATTATATTTATACGATATATATTAATTATTAATTATAGTTAGAATAATTATGTGTATTACTTTTATTATTTAAATTATATTATGTAAGAATTCATGTAATTATGTAAATTATATTTTATTACAATGAATATATACTGTTTTTATTAGAATTCTATTAATGTATTTATAATTGTTACACAGAAAACTTAAATATATTTAAATATATTTTACATAATTTAATTATTATTATATTAATTATATAAGTATATTACAATTATATACATACATACAACTTACATAGATCATTATTCATAATAATTACAGTAATAATTATATAAATTTTATTATTATAAAATTAATTGCTATTCAAACATGCCTCTAATATGTAATATTTATTAATGCTTATATGTATACACACACACACACACATACACTAGTTATTATTAAAATAATAATTACAAAATTAAAATATTATTATTTAAAATTAATTATTATTAAAATAAGTAATTAATGTAATTCTATATACTACATTTATATAAAATATGTAGGCATAATTCACAGATTTTACACCTATCTGTTTATCTATCTATCTATAAAAAGTAGGTACATCTGTAGTTATCTCCCATATTCACCATGTCTCTTCAGTATCTCCTGTAAAGGGCAGAACTAGAGTGTTATGTCGTGATGAACGAGGGTCGTGTGTAGTGGGGGGTTGACTGGATGGTCGCTGTGGAGCTGTACAGATTAAATAGACACGAGCTGCAGTCACACAATGAGGCCTGACCTTCAGCGCATCACAATACATCTGTCTGGCCGTATCCTTCACGATCCAGCTGTGCGCCGAGCTGAGGACTCTCGCAGCACGCATGCGCCGAGCGCTTCACGCCCGCGCGCTCGTTAAGTGCGTCCATTAATGCAGTCCAATTGATTCGCGCGCCCATTTCTACTTTCCTTCCGCGGATAACATTATATCAGCTGATTTCAATAAAGCTATTCATTACGCTGACCTCTACGACGCGGTTCAGACGAGTTTGATTTATTTGGAGAGGGGAATCAAATAATTCATAAATACTTTAGCACGTTTACTGTAAGACAAATATGGTTATCGATCAGGCACCATTATTACAGTCCAAACCCCAGATGAGTCTGTAACAACCCGAAGCTGTTCAGAGCAAGAGATCATCTCAGCTGAGTACATAACACCAATAAAGCACATGTGCTCATGCATGAGAAAGAAAGAAAGAAAGCGCTTAATAGGGTTTTACTATATAATTATTATAATTATAATTATATTATGTTATATATAAATAACATAACCCTTTATATTATAGCCTATTAAATTCTATTATATTAGCTGAAAAAACATGGCAATAAAACATTACAAAACACCTTAATGTGAACCAACACATGAAGCCAACGTTCAAATGCTATTTGCTGAAAAATAGTTTACTTGTAATAACTTAAAGTAATATAATCAAGGCCTATATTAATTGATATTATTTGTATTACTTTATTACTTTTTTTGGATCATATCATTCCAATTTTAACTGAAATGCTTAAATAAACAAATAAATAAATGAATAAGCCTAATATTAGGCTTATTCTATTCTATTATAAACATGGGAAATAGTATACTTTACACAAATTAACCATGTTTGTACTATTGTAAAAGTGTAGTAACAAATGCGTATTGATTACCTTGAACACAGAGTTTTCTTACAAATACCATGTGTTAGTGTAGCAAAACCATGGTTAATTTGTGGTTTAACTAACCATGTTTTGTTGGTTATACCTGTAGTAAAACCAGGGTTCATTTTCATAAGGGATGCTAGTTTTAGCTTCAAATGAATACATTTACAGTAAAACTTTACATGTAAATGCTCTGAACACACACAGTCATGTAGGTCTGGGTACAAATGAGTAAAACGTGCCCTAACTAATGATTTTAATCTTAAAAAGAAGTTTTCTTGTCTTGCATCTCAGTCTTCTTCCACACAAAGCGTCCCTGAAACAAATGCAGGTCTGGATCCCCATGTCTCCGGCTCGACCCGGGACGGATTTTGGCGAAACAGCAGAAACGAGCGACCTCATTTTTTGCGCTGCTTAGATGGGCAGTCCTCCGGTGACCTAGACGGCCCTCTCCGGTCCTCTCTGGAGAAGTCAGCACTTCAGATGAAAAAAAGTAATTGTGGATTAACCATCAAAAAAAGGCGTCCCCCCCCCCCCCCCATCTCGTGCAGATACCTGAGAATCTTGATATGGTTGAGCGCCCAAGTCTCACCAGAACACCAACTTCGAAAAATGAAAATTAATGCAAAATTTATTGAATCTATAACTCCGAGACTTCTCAGGGTGGTCACCATTAACTGGAAGTATTTTCCAACCAGGGTTTATGAGTAAGAGTGGCACGTACCCAAGGAAAGTCAGGCTTTCTTAGATGTGGTGAGACAGACAAGCCAAACCTTCTCTCTCTTTGACTCCTGATGCAATGACACTATACCCTGTGAAGAAGAAGCACACTTACAGCTAGCACACTTTTAAAAACAGCAGTTATTAGAGAAATAAATACACTTCTAATATACTTCTAATGCTTTTGGACACAATTGCATGTAAGCTACAATTAAATGAAAAATTATTATAGTTATTATAAATAGTTAGTTGAGCTTAAGAATGCTTTATGTATGTGTTTACAGTACTTATTTTTTGGTTTTTGGACACTAGCTCATCTCTCTCTATATATATATGTATATGTGTGTGTGTGTGTGTAAAATGACCTTTTATATAAATATATCAAAGCTTTTATTACAGACTCAAAGTCTAATATAAAAAAACAATACATATAGAAAAATGGCTAGAAAAATGACATTTTTTGTTGCAGTATATGTTTAATATTAAAATTAGTCACAAGTATAAGAAATATATATATAGAGAGAGAGAATTAGTAAACATTGTACTATGAATTTTGAATTAACTTTTGCATTTATATATATTAATAAATAAATACAAATATTTAAATGTTTTGTTAACTCAAAATTCATAGTGCAATATTTATTAATTCACTGTATTTATTAATACCCTGGTTGTATGACTGCTGAAGAAAAATGATTTTGATATTAAATTTTAAATAAAAAAATTAAATGTTTTATAGTTAAATATAATTACATTTAGAATTCACAAAATTATGAAAAAAATACAACAAAACAAAAAAATAATTTACTAATTAAAGTAATAGATATTACTTTAAAAAGTTTTAATTAAATACAATTTATAATATAGTGAATAGAAATTTACATATAAATATAGAAAAATGGCTAGACAAATAGCATTGTATTTACACATATAAATAATGTTATGTGTGTATGTATATATATATGTATATGTATGTATGTGTGTGTGTGTATATATATATATATATTGTAGCATATGTTTTATATTAAAAGTGAATTTCATTATATGAAATTTAATTAAATTTATATTTAACACATACACACACACCAGAACATTAAGTTAGACAAAAATTATTTAAATATTAAACATTATTTTAAGTTTAACATTTAAGTGTTAAAAAAGTTAAGATTAAATTAAGTTTTATTTTTAAAGATAATTCATAATATAATTAAATGTATAACAATTAGCATGTAAACTGTATTAATAAAGAAAAAATCCCATTTTTGTTTCGTGCTACAGTAAAATTATATACATTTCATTATATGAAAACAATATTTAACACCCATTCATTTAGCATATTGTAAATATTTAATATATTTTTTTTTGAATGTTTTAAATCTAATTAACACTATTTAATTGTTTAATAGAAAACAATTAAAACAAATAGATTACAATAATCTGTATTTAAAGCATCTACTCTAGATATTGTACAGTAAATATACAGATACTGTAACACTAAATAAAACACCTATCAAAACTATAATCAAGTGTTTAGTATATTTGTTAACACGGGAAATGAAATACACACATAACAAAACATGATTTAAAAACTACTTTAACATAAACCTTTTCATTTTGTCATTATTACAACATGCACTCTTTAAAAGCAGTCATGAAAGTGACTCTCCTTAAGTGCAATTTTTATTTAATTAGCATTAGATTATTTGCAATAATACATAAAATAAATTAAAATAAACTAAAATTTAATTAAATTAAATTAATAAATAACATTTGAAATATTCTACAAAAGCGCACGTTTTGTTCACAAGGGCTTCTCAACAAAAGTCGCAGGGATATTTTGACTTCTCATCTCCTCTGAGGTTTATGTGTTTCTGTGCGAGCGCATTTGTCCTATTCAGGGCCCCCAGAGCAATCAGTCCGTCATCGGGGGCAGGCGCAGGCTAATTTCCCTCCTCCTCCCGAGACGAATGCTTTGGGTAATAAGGATAATCAATACACTTTCTCGCTCTCCGCAGTCTCTGCCGTTATTAGCCGTTTGTCATTAGCATCAGCTTTTCTTATCAGACATTAGCATCTTGTTTACAAGGCTCCGTCAAGATTACCCACGGGCCCCGCTTCAGACGCACACGCGCTCCCCGAGGTGATGAAGAGATACATCTACACCCTGACAGCTTCCACATGTGATTTACCCCGAGAAAATTAATGAAGCACTGACAACAAGAACAAGAGAGAGAGAGAGAAAAGAGTTTTCTTGCCCTTGATTTCTCAAGAGTCCCATACAAATGACACCTTTTCCTAATTAATTAATTGATGGCGGGGGGAAACGGCTGTTCGGAGGCTCTGAAGTCTGAATGTACAGCAAACTTTTTATTTTGTTCTCGTTTCCGAAGAAAGGCTGACCTTTGACCTGCGCAGATTTGAAGGATACAAGATTCCTAGTCATCCAAGTTTTTCACACTTTATACAGATACGCTTTTACCTGGGGTCTAAAATGAATACTTTTCTAGTGACAAATATGAGAAAAAGTAATCTTCGGTGAGTAAATGAAGCTCAGTTTATTAGGTACTGCAGTAAAACACAGGGCTCAAGTGCTTAAGCTTCACTGATGAGAGCAAATCAAATCACTGACATATGACAGAAAATATCTACCGCAACAACAGCTTCATCTCATATATATGATTACATAATGACTTTCAACAGATATCTATATCTATATCTATGTCTGTATGTGTATATATATATATATATAAAGCAAACGCAAACTTTTGAGACAAATGCCATTTTTTTTGTTTAATTAAATACTGATTGAAAATATTCAATATTTAAAATTTAGATAACTAAATTTTCAAATATAAAGATATTATTTTAATAAAATGCTCCTAAAATAATGCAAAGTATTTATTAATTCACCAGGCTTTGACAAAAAAGAATTTTATTCCCTGATGAAGGATGAAAAATAATCTAAATATCATAATATTTTAATTTTATGATATTATTTTAATATTAAATGTTAAATGAAAAAATGTAAAATATTTAAATGCAAATTCTCAAAAGTATATATATACTAGAAAACATTTCAATATGTCTCCCGTTTCAACGCGTCTCCCGTTTGATGTGGTCGTAAAGACTTTCTGCGACTGAATAAATGCACTTCTTGTCAAGAGAAAAGTGACAGAAGCAGCAGTTATGAGTGGGGTGGCCAACCCTAGCCCCGCCCCTCCTTTAATTGCGTTAAATATTTTAAATGTGTTAATCTGGAAAAATGAATAGCATTCGTTAACGCGCTACTTAACAGCACTAATATAAATATATGTTATACATGTTATGTAAATATTTTCAAAATATATACTGTATGTGTGTGTATTTATATACAGTATACATAAATATACACACTACACATACATTATGTGAACAAAAACTTTTATTTTGTATGCGATTAATCGTTTGACAGCACTAATACACTTCTAAAGGTATTTAATATATAAACTAAAATGATTTTATTTAAATAATCCAAAAATAATGCAATTATTTAAACCTTTATTCTCAAATACGTACATAACCACAAACATCTTTTCTTAATGTTAATCATCTTTTTACCCTTTTTTGCATCTTTAATGAAGAGTAGCGACCAGACTTCCTCATGTGACTCATTTCCTCTGACCTCACTTCCTGTTTTGACATGCGTTACATGGTTCAATTACACACGGCTGCTCATCAGTCTCCGCAGGACACCAGCAGTGATTTACGGCACAGCAACTCATCGTTCGGCGCTTTATTAAACTGACAGCTAAAAGGTGAACGCCTCTCGCCTTGATTCTTCCCCGTCCCGTAGGGGCTGACGGTCACATGACACTGTTGTTTGTCAGCAGTGATACAGTCCTAAATGATGTGGCTGCTTTGAATGACAGCTAATTCATCATGTAGCCGTCCCGAGCTAATAATGGCTAATGACGGATGAGCTGTGAGCGGAGCTAATCAGTGTTTACTGTTCACGAGCGAGAGAAGAACCCTGCCTTTTTTTGTTTCCTGCCGAACAGTTGCGAAGAAATAAAGGCCGCTCGTCCGGAAGCAAACATACGGTCGGTGATAAAACATGAACGCAAAGCGGCTGAAAAAAAGCTGTCTGCCTTTGAAAGAGCCCTTCGATGAAAATGTGTAATATAAATAAAGCCAGAGCCTTTGAAAAGAGAAGCCTTCCTTCCTGGAGCTGTCATCCGAAGGGAAAAGCGCACTCCAAGCTACTCTTAAATTCCCAAAGACCGTTCTGTCATCAGACTCCCAACTGCTCCCTCCAAACACGCGATGGCCAGCCTCCGTCTCGGCCTTTCATCTCACAGTCCCCCCCGAAACACTGCCCATCTTCTGCTGGAATAGGCATAACACACTAATAAGAGCGGAAAGAAATGAATGAATGAGGATTTGATATGTTGATGGATGACAGCTGATTGAAACTGGGAGGCTGGGTCTAAAGCACAAATGTTTTTTCATTTAACAATCATGTATATATGTATGTATGTATGTATATGTACACACACATAGGTTTTATATCCTAATAAAATGTAAAATAATACAATAACACAGATTCCATTTTATTGGACAAAATTATTTTAATTTTAATTTTAATTTTAAAAAATACTGAAATCTTTTTATATATATATATATATATATATATATATAATTTAATAATAGTTGTAAAATATTTGTCAGAAAATATAAAATATTTGTCAAAATATAAAGTATAAAATAAAAATATAAAATAGTCGTCAAATTATATTTTAATGTAATTTAGACATTATAAATAAATAAATAAATGCCAGATATGTAGCTGTTAGATGCAACAAAAGTGTGTCTCATGAACAATAATCTAATAATCTAACAACTGAACAAATCAGACAAACTTTTTTGATACTAAATTCTATATTTAAAATGTTTTATATCGTAATACAATTTTTATCAATAACATTTAAACTATGTATTTGTAAATATATGTAATCTCTACATTTAAAAATGTTTAGTTAAATAAATAATGTTTGCAGTCGTGGCCTAATGGATAGGGAGTCACTTCACAAGTCACTTCACTTTCGCTTTTTTTCACTTTTTCATTTTTTGCTTGGTTGAATCTCTAATAAACAGTAGTTTAATAATCTATCTGCTGGTTTTAAAATGTCATATTTATTAAACATAAATATATCATATTATTATAAATATACTAATTAATTAATGTTTATTAATTTAAGTAATACTATTTTATATATATATATATATATATATGTATATGTATATATATATATATATGTGTATGTGTGTGAGTGTGTGTGTGTAATTTGAAAATGTATTGAAAGTAATATTTTGTACCCATACTGGGCTGTGAAATAAATAATCATAATTAACTCATTTCATTTAAATTCATTTTGTTTCATCATTTTATTTGATGTAGTATTTGCCCATGGTGAATCTAATGATTGTGTTTAACTCAATTATCTTCAGTTATCAGAATATTTCAAAATGCACTGCAAGACATATGAGGTTGCTTTTAAGTTTGTTTGTTTGTTTGAAAGACACTCTTAACCAGAGATCTGCATTCATGGTATACATGCAACCACTATGCGTGTTTCTCACTCACACACACACACACTCTGATGCACATACTCGCTCCTCAGCAACACCCAAAAAAACATGCTTTTGGAGACTAGAGGAGAGTTAAGGGTTGCCCCTCAGCAGCAGGGGTCTTTTGCTTTGCTTCAGTAACACAGGCCACAATCATTCCTGCTTTTCTCCAAAATGGCCATTTTATCAGCTGCCTCTTCAGCAGATCGCTGCGGTGCGGGGGGTCAAGGGAACGGGCCGGTGGTCACGCCGGTCAGGCTACGGGTGCCACGCCAGGCCTCAGATTAATGGCCCCTCTCTGGAGGTCCTGCTACCGATTGCCCTGCCCCTTTATCATTCTTTTCATACCCCTCCATGGCTTTTCAGCAAAGTTCAGCAAAAAACAGTTGGTGATGAAGGTTAGCACGTATTTTTGAATAAACAACGCATCTTGGATGCTAATGCGATTCTATGTTTGACTGAATTTTATGTTGACATGATAGTTAGGATGCCGGACAACTTATTAAAGTCAAAACGTTTTGTGTTTTTTTGCAGATTATTGGTTTTATTAGTCATTTAATTTGACCTTGAAGTGCTGTTTGCAACCCATTTGACTTTAGCAATTTGACAATATTGAGTGTGAAGCAGGGCATTCAATCAGAAACAATGCATTTTATACTTCAGAAACTGATTGGATGCTTTTATAATATTAAAATTAATATCACTCAATAGCCCATGCACTGTAAGATTTAGAAGGTATTTTTTATGTATCTGTGTAATTATTCAATAACTAATGTTCGTTATTTTCATGTTTCATTTAAATTGTAAAATCAAATGTTAAATAAGGGAAAATAAAATAAAAATATAATATTGTTATTTAATTGTATATTATTTATTTTAATTACAATAAAATATATTTTACATTTATTTTTTTATATTTTAAAATTATTATTTTGATACTTGCATTTTTATTATTGTCATTGAATGTTTTATTATTTATTTATTTATTTTAATTATTCGTTAGAATATTAATTTCTATTTTTTATTTTACTTTCATATTTACTTTGTATTATTAAATTATTTAATTACTTATCTTAATTATTACTTACAATAATTAATTATTTTAATTCTTTTAATTATTATTTTTTTTATACGTACGTGTATTTTTTTTATTATTGTCATTTTTTATATATTCATAAATAATTTTTATTTTATTTTGCTTATTTAATTATTACTTGAAATAATTAATAATATTTAAAAACAATCATACTATTATATAATTATTTTAATAATTCTATTAAATTCTTTTTATGTTTACTCTTTAATTATTAATTATTATTGTTGTTTAGATCCATTTCATGTTTACTCAAAAATATCCCATGACATAAGGAATAACCATAATACATTTTTAGATATTAATGTATGATATATATTAATAGTGGGTAATCAAACATCCAAAGCACAATATTCCACTGGGAGCTACTTTATATTCCAAACAAATAACTGCAGCAACTGAGGTGTTTTTATAGCTTCCTGCCAGAAACTTTTAAAGAGAAATCGTATTGTGTCCGAGGGTGAAAAGTGAGGGAAATGAGCCACAATCAAGCATTAGAGAGCGAAAAAAAGATTCGTGAGAAACAGACGTAAATAATTGGCAGGAAACGAAGATCAAAGCATCCGAGCGGGTCCGTTTGTTTTCAGTCTCACCCCTCCCCGCCACCCTGCTCTCGAAAAACACGCAAAAACCACTTCTGTGACCCAAAGCTGGAGGAAGTGTTGAAAACAGTTACGTCCTATCCTGAGGGTCCCGAGCTGCCATCCCTGCATTGTGAGCCAATGTTACGATGGAAAGGAAAGGTGTTGCGTCGTGCTCTGTTTGCCAGGAAGAGGCTTCAGAGGACTGTTGTGAGTTCAGAGAGAAGGACTGTGCCATCTTGTCTGACAGATAAAAACGCTTGTTTATGAGACAATTCTTCTGCTGTTGTTGTTACAGAATTCCAAAGGGATCTAAAGGACACTGTTACATAACTGAAGGATGGCCTATATGGAAAATAAAAACTTTAGCTTTTAACCACACTCTAAACTAAAAACTGTTACTCTTTCCTGTTTTATTAAATGGGCCATTCTACACAATTGGTCCAAAGTCAGAGTTGGAAACATATTGAGGGGGAAAAAAATAAATTGTGTGTGTATGGAAATTGTATAATATCCAAGGTACACATAGTCATTGTGCAGTTAATTCTCATATTGGATTTTCAGAAAGTTTTGAAATATTTGTCCTCTTCCAAATGAATTAGAATGATTATATTGACCTATTAAGATTTTGCATACATCTACATTGTAAATAATACTTTTTTGGTATTTGATTACATTTTTTTTCATAGGTAAATCAATAACAATTACACTTTTAACAAAATTTCAAGTAATAATTTATGAGATTTGTTGCATTTTGAATGAAAATTTTCTTTGTAAAAGGCAAAAAGTTGATCATACTGATTTCAAAAATAAGGATTATATAAGCATTGAACAAAAACATCTTAGTTGATAACTTGATATAGTTTATTTGTGACAAAACATCCAATGTTTCGGTAGTGACTGCACGTTTCTGGTAGTGACAGTAACGGTGTAATGGTTGCAACAACATCTCATTACAGAATGCTAACTTGCATCCTACAACACTAAAATACAAAAAAAAAGCATAACTGTACTAAAAGTTTGTTTATTTTCCCTTAATACGAGGATTATGTGTTTCCATTTGTCACTACCAAAACAATTCTGACATGTTTCGGTAGTGACTGTTTTGGACAATTTTATGAGAAAACACCCGATGATATTTTAATATCATTAAAATAAATTGAAATTTAGGGGTTAGGGTTCGGGACAGCCACCTCCCCAAGTGAATGTACCTAATAAATAATGCTTATTTATTATTGTGGGCTTCAATAGGTAATAGAAGGTTCTCACGACCAATTCGTACGTATATCACAAGTTGGCAAATTCGTGCTAATTCATACAAATTCGTACGACCTCACTCTTACAATTTTGTATGATTTGTCTAAACCCCAGTGATGGGTAGGTTTAGGGGCGGGGTTAGGTGTAGGTCACTCATACAAATTCATACGAATTGGCAGCTCGTAAAATACATACGATTTAGCAAAATTCATAAGAATTTGTATGAGCGAGGTCTTACGAATTTGTACGAATTAGACACCTCGTAAAAAATATAATTGCCTTGAGATCAGGCTCGAAGGTTCTTACTAAACATCCGAGATTTAAATACTTAAATGCTTTTTAAATGTATTTTTTTGGTTTTGGGACAGCTGTTTTGTAGAATGGCCCATTTTCATATTAACCAGACTCTTACATACCTTACATACATTACAAATGTCATCATAAACACAAAGATAACTGTGTTTAGCATGATTCCAATTTATGTTTTGTATTAACTCTTGAATTTCTGTCCTCAGATTGTCCGTTCAAGCCCTTTGGCAAATTATTATATTTCCCAACGATCATAATCACATTCTGTCCCCTTAAAGCATGCAGAGGTAATGGCTATTAGATGTAAGCATTATGGACACTTCAGAAAGGGAAAAATCTGCTAGTTCCATCTCTTCATTTAGATGAGGGTACCTGGAGTCCTGCTCCATTAGCGCGGCTTCATCACGGCAGTAATGGGCAGGATTGAATTTCTAATGCTTGAGCAGGCTTTCCCACTCATTAAATATGTCTCTCTTTCTTAATAGGGAAGTCAAAGCTCGGTGCTCTGCTCCTCTTTACCGTCACAGGAATAACATTTCTGGATGTTTCCTGTCATGGTAACTTTTAAATTATTAAATTTGTTTGATTTTAATTGGAGATTGCAGCTGAGTATCACCACAGATACTCGTGTAAGTGATTTAAATGAATAAATTAATAATGACATAAATAAATACTGTATGTTTTACATTTATATTCATTTAGCAGGTGCGTTTATTCAATACATAAAGCGATTCATCTTAAAGAGGCAAATAGACACAGGTAGTGCTCATAATAATAAGTTTCAAGCATTGTTCCAATACAAGCTAATAAAAGATAAAAAGAAAATAATAATAAAAATGTGTTTGTTTTTTTTAGGATCAAGTCAGATAGTGACGAAAGAGGTGTGTTTTCATGTGTTGTATATTAATATAATTAAAAGTATGTAATAAATATATATTTTTTATTTTGATTCTATAATATGTAAATGTAAGGATAGATAAATATGTTTAGATGCCTTTTAAAAGTACATGGTACACACAATTTATTTTTATATATTACATAGTATAAAATTATATATTAATAACAATAATTTTACAACATATTTTGCATACATTTATGCATTTTATATATCAACAAATGTTATATGTTAATATAACTAAATAAAAATAAAAAACAAACTAATAATTATATAAAAATAATATAATCAATTCTATGATATTATATTTCATTCGTAAAATATAAAATTCGATATATATGTGTATTACCTGATTAAAATATGAAATATATACATACCTTTTAAAAATAGTAATAATTATTTCATATTTTATTAAAACACACACACATACATTATTTTCATATATATTAATTTATATTATTATTCATTATAATATTGCAATATATCAGCAGCATATATTTGTGTATTTTATGTATAACCTACTTTTATATATTATATAGTAATAATAATATTACAACATAGCATGTATTTGTGTATTTTGTATATTTTACGTATATTTGTATATTTTATGTCACTATAAATACATTAAACATGTTACTAATCACGTACAACAGTTTCAATTCAGGTGATTCATACAAGCCAGTCTGATGTTTGCATTACCTGAAAACATAGCAATATTCAGGAAATATGTTCGTTATCAACGCCTATTGATTGCCAAAGACGTGATGAATTGTGATTGTTCCCTCACTATTGTATCATATTGCTTATGGTTATCAGTCTATTTAGACAGACTGCATTTTCGTCTTAGCGTGTATAAAGCAGACCAATGGCACTTGACATTTTTCTAGAAGAAGAATTTGACCTCTGATCAATAAATGTGGCTCCATTCTAAACCAATGCCCATCGCATTAATAGCCTTTCCTTATATTCAACAGATTAATTTTCCTAAACAGACATGGGGTTAGTGGACCTTGATCCCATTGAAAGGATGAAGAGGAACAAGCTATTTCCCCACATGGCTGTTCAGAACAAATTTTCTGATGGCGACGGATGCCAATCAACCCTCCATCGTCCTCCAGGGGTCAATCAATACGAGCTGATCGTTGTACTACATGTCTTTTGGAGTGAAGCGCAATCTCAGATTAATTATTTTGCCATTGAGATGGGACTGAAATATATAAATGTATAACTGTCTGTCTCACTGAGCCGAGTTCATCTTCTTGGTTTTCACAAAAATTACTCTTGAGGAGATGCTAGAACGGATTCTAGTACGTGTATTTGTTTTATTTTTGTAAGCAGGCTTATTGCTGTTTTTCTGTTATTAATCAACCTACAATGTTTAATGAATGTGTATTAGTGGACATTCTGTGAGCAATTTCTGAAGTAAAAAATGTATATATATATATATATATATATATATATATATATATATAAATATAAAATAACCTGTTCAAAATTTATATATATATATATCTCAAAAAATATCTAGA
>JAUMHE010000079.1:9033314-9054827 GCA_032359235.1 Enteromius mattozi
TCATAGTCAGACCACAGTCACTATAGTAAAACCATGGTTATTTTTGTAGTTACTATGATTTTACTACAAATTCTGAAATAAAACCACGTTCATTTTTGTAGCTAATACTGCTTTTCTAGAAAAATCACAGTTAGACCATAGTTACCGTAGTGAAATCATGATTATTTTTGCAGTTTTACGACAAAATCATAGTCAGACCACAGTCACTATAGTAAAACCATGGTTATTTTTGTAGTTACTATGATTTTACTACAAATTCTGAAGTAAAACCATGATCATTTTTGTAGCCAATACTGTTTTTCTAGACTACTCATAGTTAATCCATGGTTATTGTAGCGAAATCCTGGTTATTCTTGTGGCTTTCCAACAAAAATCTAAGTTAGACCACAGTAACTGTTGTAAAACCATGGTTATTTCTGTTAGAGCTCAGATTTGTCTACCATACGTTACATTTATATGGCATTTCAGTCCCTCAATACCTGAGTTCCTGTTGTGACTCCCTCCTTAATTTCTTTGAGCAATCTCTTCTACCCTGCTATCACCTAACCCGTTAGCCCGCGGGCATAAAATAATCACAATACAAACCGATGCCCCTTTCAGTCTAAAATTACACTGTTTTCCAACCCCCTCTGACTTCATAACACAAAGGCGAGCCAACCTGGCCTCTAATTGGACATTATAATTGCAGATGTGAATTAATGGGCCAAACATTGATAGTGTAAGCACATAAAACCCCGATCCCCGACCGGCGGCGCAAATGGAAAACAGATCCAGAATAAGGGAGGTTCTTTCCCATGGCAACCCCTGGCGGGGCAGGCATGTTCTAATCCCGCCACTTCAGCAGGGCTGTTGTTATGGAGAGAAGCAGGATATTTTTCTATTGTGTGGATGGAACGGTCGCTGTCGAGTGCATGGGGCCATGGGCTTCAGGGTAGACGACACACACACATTATGATACGGTTTGACAAGCGTTAGCACATCATTATCCTGATGGTCTAAACACAAGTGAATGTGATAGCTGGCTGGGAATGAGATGTTGGGGTATTATGTAGACACATAACTCAGGAAAATTTCCCCCCAAATATGTTGAGACAATGTTTGAGCATCTCACAAGCATGCTTCTTCATTTCTCTGACATAATTACAATAAACAGCTTTCGCCCTCCCTCAAGGAGAGTAATTACCTCCCGACACGCTGAAAGCTCTTCTCATTGTGAGATGCCACAGACAAGACGCTGTCTCCTTCATGTCTGGACCTGGGAGAGACAGAGAAAGAGAGAGAGAGCAAAAAAATGAAACAAAATGGCCAAGTTGTGCTCTTTTTTATCTTTTCAAAATGTACGGAGAAAGAATGATATTTTAATAGACTGAGGAGGTTTAAGCTGCATATCTGTGGAAGAAGTGTAGAACCGGGTGTGTTTTGGGTCATCTTTCTTTTTTCTAACAAATCATTTAAGGGCGTGGAGGACGTGGAGGATTTCTCCGAGCAATTTGGAAGGAAGTTGAAACATTTCTGGACTTCCTTTAGCAAACACGCACAGTGTGTACAAATTCTACACTTGGAGGGGTCAGCGTGAGGGGAGCCCGTGATTCCCGTCTCTTGGCAGAGGTTCTGCTTTACTAAATTCTGTTACATTTTGTTAGAGTTATGTTTTAACAATTTGCCAGTGAGGCAAGAAAAGTAAACTTCCCTCGAAAAGATATGTTCTCTGAAGGACAAGGAGTGATATCTCACACAATTTTGGTTCTCATGCAGATGTATTTTTTAGATAATATTATTTGTAAAAAAAAAAAAAAAATTGAAATAAATAGTATGTGTAATATGATAAATGCAATAAATTAAAACGACAAATTTAATGGAAATGAATAAATGCATAAATATAAAACATACAAATGAGATTAAAAGGAATGAATGAATGAATGAATGAAAAAGAAACAAATAAAATTAAAATGAACAAATTAATGAATATAAAAAGTAAAAAATTAGATGAAAATTAATTAACGCATGAAAGAAAGAAAGAAAAAATTAATGAGTAAATATGAAACAAATAAATTATTAAGATAATTAAATTGAAATGAATGAATGAATAAATATATGAAACAAAAACAAGATGAAAATGAATTAATAATTAAATATACAAATGAAATGAAAATAAATAAATAAATAATATAAATAAAATTAAATATATACATATAAAAGAAAATAATTAAATGAAAACAAATGAATGAATAAATATATGAATAAATAAGATACAAATAAAGCAATAAAATATATTAAAGAAATTAAAATGAATGAATCAATCAATCAATCAAAAAGTAGATATAATATTCAAATGAAATTAAAATAAAATAAATGAGATTAAATAAATAAATAAATAAAAAATAGGTAAAAAATTAAATGAAAATTATTGAATGAATGAAGAAACAAAATAAATGAAAATGAATGGATAAATAAATAATTAAAATAAATTAATGAATTTGTTACAAATAAAATTAAGATGAATGAATGAATACAAAATATAAAAAAAATAAGATAAAAACTAATAAGACGATTAATTAGATACATTGATAAAATCAAATACTAATAAAAAGTTATTTTTGCATTCATAAATCTTCATAAACCATAAATCTGGACTAATGGTCTAATAATTCACAGATAGTTTGAAAATAACCTCTAACACTGAATCACATGATTCTGTTTTGAATACCACTAGGTAGCAGTGGTAAGTTATGTTTTTATCGATGTGGTTTCAGTATCATTTGCAAATTCAACCGATTCAACCAAACTTTGCATAAACAATACAAATAAGTGAAACAAACGGATTTTCCACATTCAAAATTACAAGCCGCTTTTGAAGAAACTGCAGCTGCACGTTGAAACGCGTGCTGAAAGTAAACATTCATAATACAGAAAACATTTCAAAAGACCTCATGTTGACTCACCAATAATCGAAATATTGTGTGTGACCTGCCCCTTTCTCAGTGAACTGCCTATTTATCTATAAGATAAAGGCAATTCATTGTGCTGAACTGTTTCCTTGTGTGCTCCTTTAACACGGTCTACCTCTGTGTGTAACAGATAAAGCTGCTCGGAGCCAAGCGGCTTCACCTGAGCAAGAAACTCGCTGTCTCACGCATCTGTGTTAGCCTGCTAGGACAGATGGCAGTCAACCTTTGATATCTCAAAGGCCAGGTACATGTGAGAACACTGTGACGCCCAATCTCACACGGAGCAGTGACAGAAGATGAAAAGAGAGGAACCAAGGGAAACTGACAACACGTGAAACGCACAACTCTCTACGGTGCTGTTGGACACAAAGAGCACCTGGGAGACAAGAGCTGAAATTACATCAAATACTGAAAGCAAAAATAGCTATTTAGTTGGAGACAAATTAAAAGAAGAGTCAGAATGGGAGATATTGGATGTTTAATAAATGCAAATGCACAGTCAGGACAGGTTTATCATTTTTCGTTGTTTGTGTATCTAATCAAACTATGCTGTATTTTACCATAAAATCTGTCTACAATAATAAAATAGGCTTATCGCCTCTTGTTGTTGTGATGTCAAAGGCCATGTATTTAGTTTTGTATTTAAAATTTGACCAAACGTTGGCCTTGAAAACTTTTCTCAGAGTAAAATTTTATCACTCAGATCTTTCTCTTTAAGAGCTCAGGACACCAGTGTTTCCACTCTGTCTTGGATGCTTCTTCTTAAAATCCTTAGAGGAAATAAAAAAGACACATATGAGATGAGCTCTATGAGATTTTTAAATTAAGAATATGATTGCAAATGTTCTGACTTCTCTGGATCTCTTGAACTTTGGTATCTTGACAAATCTGAACAGAATTTGTCACACTGTTGAGATCTTTTCTGAAACCCCTGAGTTGTCTTTTTGCTTTAAATTAAATCAGGATTAAAAATAAAAGACAATGTAAGTCTCCATTGCTGCTACTTTAATCTAACCACTGTATAGGAGGAACATTTAAGAAACTAATTCTGTTCTATCAACCTCTGGCTCTCAAGACACACTCGAATCCCCAAAATCAGTTTTAATAAAGATTTGTTTAATTTGCTGACAGATGCCTAACACCCAAGTGATGCACCGAATTGCTCGATGTTAAATTATCCGGTTTCATTTTCCATGCTTTCTTCTACTTGACAACTTGATGAACATTTTTATTTTGGAAACTTCATGCGGCTCGCAATTTTTTTGTCTTCCACAAGCTAATATATACACAAGCCAGAAACCTAAACAAGGACCACCCACAAGTCTGAAGTCAGTGCACAAACGGACTAGAAATACATTTAATTTAATAATATCAATGTCTGCATGAAACTGAGCCGATTTCTTTCTCTTAATTCAATGTTTAAAACCTCAAATATCTTCACAGTGGCACGACTTCTACAGACCAGCCTCCATACATACTGATTCATTTTTTTCTAGACTTTATTGTGGCGCTAACCAGTCGTAACTTGTCGCCCAAGCTCTGGACCACCCAGATTAGCCGTCTAAACAAGGCTTTAGATGTTTTAATTGTCTCCATCCTCTGGGTGTGCCATCGACTTGAAAGTACGTCGACATAACAGCAGTTACTTCCCTCATCTGCGCTTCAAGTTTTATACCGAGTACAAATTCGCCACAGTGAAAACCAGCCATTACACACCCAAACCTTCTATCAAAAATAGACAATTACAGCATTTACAATGACATTTTCCAAGATTAAATTACTACCATCTTCAGTTTTGGCTAAAACAAATCCACAGAAAACTTTTGAGGCTGGCTCAAAGCTAAAAACCAATGTTATAAACGATTAATGTGTAAACATTTTCAGCCCTAGAAAAAAACCCCCAAAAAAACATATCTGCAAGGTAGCAATTGCTATTTGTAAACATTCTTTTGTGTGCCTAGGTCGTGGGTTCAATTCCCAGGGAACACACTGGTAAACATACCGAAAAACAATACACAATGAATTTAAGTCACTTTAGATAAAAGCATCTGTGAAATGCGCAGGCCTACACGCAAACCTAAACACCTTTGAGGTAGAAAATGTTATGGGTTGTAAGCAGGAGCATCCAGAGGTACGTTTTTAAGATGAAAGGGCGTCATAAATTCGTAGACGCTCTAATAAAAGACTGTCTCCTAAAACAAGACGCTCCGTGGCCCCTGATAGTCTGTAATTTACAATGACAATATCAGGGACAGTCACGAAGCAGGAGGCAAAGTGCAGGGTATAGCGGGAGAACATAGGCTTGTTTTTTTCCTGCTTTAATGATTCATCTTTTGTCTTAGAAGCGTTCATCTTCTTATCATATCCAAACAAACCGTTTCCCCTCTAAATCTTCAAATGATCCATTAAAACGAGCTCATTTGAGAGCAACTACTATTCGGGCTGCAAAACATGGGACGCCGAAAGAAAACAGAAGAGGGTGCGATCGCCCCCTCCTTCCCCCTCGTAATATGCAAAGTTTCACCCCGAGGTATTAATCTGTTTCCATTGTAGCTAAGCGCAGATGCTATCAAGCTCCATTTGTCATTGACAGCGAGGGTAATGACCCTGAACTCGCGTGAGCAGCTCCTGGGCAGCAAAGACACAAGGTGGTAAGTAACTCAATATATTTTCCCACAGCAGCATTAACGGCTACAAATTTGCTAGGCAAATTGAGTGTGATGAGCACATTTTATACCGCTTTGGCTCGTGGTTGTACCGACTTAATCTCTTGGAGACCATTTATCTCTCAAAATGCATTATGGGCGAGGAGGGCTTGTTGTAGCATTGCTCGTTTTATCAATTTTGGATTACAACGTTGCTTGTTTGGACTAGACAACTTGACCTAGTGCTTTATTTATGCAGAGAATATCAATATCCAGTTCAAAAACACATGGCAGTTTCCTTGTGTACAAGTGAGGCTACGAATGTATCTCGCAAACCCAGTCCATCCGAAGGTTCAGCACGTTATGAAAAAAACAAGTCGGGGAATGTACCGCACACCATTGTGTCCAAAACAATCCTCCACGGAGCCAAGGTTTTCAAGCAGTTCGTGAACCTAGTAGCAATACCATTCCATTCAGGTTTCCCTGAAATGCGACGATCATTTCAAACGCTACAGTATGAACTACCAAGATAAAGACACAATGCGGTTTGCCAGTGGTTTTTAACCTCCGGTGATAAGTGAAATAGCTGGCTGTGCTTATATTGGCAGACAGGGAGGAAAGAAAGCCCAGATTATCTCTCTCTGGTCAAGTGCCCGTGGCCCTGGCACTGCTCGCGGAGGTAGTAAAGCTGTCCAGGTTTCATGCCGGTAACTATCGCTCAGGTCCTGCAGCCCAGCTACCTAATTAGCACAGGCCCGGGAAACACGCTCATTTAGCATGCTGTAAAGTAGCAGGTAAACTATCCTCCCACTCACAAAAATATACACTGGAACAATATTCAGTTAAATTTTCCAGGTTTTAAATTATGAATATGCTATGTAGCCTAGTGGTTAACACGTGTGCTATGGTGTTTACATTTTTTGGTTGGCATTTTTATCCAAAGTGACTTGAAGTGCATTTAAGATATACATTTGGCCATATGACCTTGTGGTTGCTAGCGCAGTTGAGCTACAGGAACACTTTGACAAGTGGAGCTAAAGCAGGTAACACGTTTAGATTACAAAAACATTGTGGGAACATTGTTTAGAAAAAAAATTCTAAAATGCAGAAATGTCTGTTTTTCTTGTTGTGGTTAGAACATTATTTAAACGTTACCAAAAAAGTGTCTTACAACATTCTACTAATTTTTTAAATCAAAATATGACATTGTCTGAAGGTTTATTTTTAATGTTCTAGGAGAGTTTTTACATGATTGGAACGTTATTTTAATGTTATAAAAACGTTTCTTAAAACATTCATTAAGTGCAAATAACATCATAAAGATGTTCCAAGAATGTTGATCTTAAAACATTTTCTCTCAATATTATGAGACAATAAGTACAAGTACAAGTACAATCATTAGGACATTTTAGAAATGTTAATCTCAGAACGTTTTCTCTTAACATTATGGGAATATATATCAAACATGAATCACACAGATCGATTTTGGTCAGACTAATCAATAAACTGTCTTTAAAGATGTTAATAATCTATTTAGTTTGACTAAATTTGTACCAGTCACACTTTTTTTTTAGACAGTTTAGCATATCTAGATTTAGCTCGGCTTGAACCAGTATGTGTAAATGTTAATCAACCACTAGCCTCAACACTGTGTGCTTGTTCTAAACAACAATGGTGATGCACACTGTGTGTTTTACCCTAGACATATTCTATTTTGTATTATGTCACAAACACTTTGACAGAAAGACGTAGCTTGACTTTGCAAAAAGCGCACAAAAACATACTTACAGAGTGGAATACTACAGATAAATATGGAAAACCATAACTGTGCGTAATCAGATGTGTATAAATTCATATATATTCATCTGTCAGCACTCTTCCACTTTGTTCACCCGTCCCTAAAATCCTCCTTGACAGTTCTAAATCCCACCAAGCTTGTGCCAATTACCACAGGACAATGTTAGCCGTCCCTCCGCAGTGTGATTTTAAGAATGCTCTCAGGGCCGTGTCTGTTAATACGCCATGTAATGCACCGTTAGCTTTGCAAAAACCAGCTAGCATGCTAGCCGCTTCCCTCCTGCTGGGTGCGTAGAATAGGGTGAGCGGACCTTGGGGCTTCCCAGCATGGGAGTGGAGACACGAGGGAGAACTCTTACAAATAAGGGGTAGATTATGCTAGCGGAGAAAGATCTAAAATTGCAGAGTTTTAGATTCTCAATTAGTGCTTTCAATGACAGGCCCCAACCCCCGCGTCCAGTCCCACTTACTTAGAGGGAGCTTTGAGTTGGATTCACCTGCCACGCAACAGTAGTCAAAGGCCGGAGGTGCGTTGTTAACTCAGCAGGAGAGGATGAGGTTGAGGTGCGAGAGAAACGGAATCAAACGGCCGAGTGAATCACAGCCAGGAAGACAACAGCTGGAGAAGTTGTCGCCAGAGGGAATAAAAGTAGCTTTTAAACACTTGTTGAGGCATGTGGGGGTCTACAAAAGGGGCGGAGTGAGGAAATGTAGCAAGTGTCCGCTGGAAAAAGACAGCCAGTGTCTTTAACTAGTCTCCCGGCAAAGTCTGCTGAGACTTTTACAAGGGACGAGAGCAAGAGAGGGTGGGTCCAATGGGGGATAGAAAAGGAAGGAGAAATTATAGCCTTCCGGCCATCCAGCTTTTATATCTGTGTTACCTATAATCCTACAGGGCCAGTCTGTCTGACCACTTGACAGACTAGAGATAATTTACTCAGGCTTTTAGTATGGATAAAGAATGCTCTTAGGCTAAGTGGCTGAGAGTTCATCTTGGGAACACTAACTGGCAGCACAATGCAACATTTTTGGCCCTGGAGGAAAGCAAACACTTTAAACGAAACGGCTGATCGGTAACTCTGATCTTTTTGGATTTAAGAGCAGAGCTGTAAAAAACCATGCACACAAGCAACATTTAAAAAGAGTAGTGCACAGAAAAACTAAATTCTGTCAGTATTTACTCACCTTCATGTCGTTCCAGAACCGTCATGCTGTTATTTTGCACCGCTTTTTACATAACGACTGTCTGTTATGCTTCAAAAAAGGGCAAAAACACCATAAAATCACTTTTGAAGCTATTTTGTGCATTGTATCCTGTTTAGTGTCAATACCAGCGACAAGAGTTTCAGTGAATTTAAATTTCTGAATCATATGGCTATACGTCGTATGGATCAATTTTAGCAGTGGTTATGGTGTTTTTTGTCCTTTTTGCAGCTTAAAAGACGTTCACTGTAAAGATTATTCATAAAAAAGCCCACTGTTTTGGAACGACATAAAGAGCACAATTAGTGATTTGGTTAAAGGTCAACTAAAAATAAAAATTCTGTCATTAATTACTTACACTCATGTTGTTACAAACTCGTAAAACTTAGTTCATATTTGTGACACAAATTAAGATATTTTTGATGAAATTCAAAAGCTTTCTGACCTCCATAGACAGCAACGCAACTACCACATTCAAGGCCCAGAAATGTAGTAAGGACATCATTAAAATAGTCCATGTGACTTCAGTGGATTAACCGTAATGTTACAAAAGCTACTTTTTATGCACAAAGAATATCTTAATTTGTGTATGAACATGAACAAAGATCTTATAGGTTTGGAATGACATAATGGTGAGTAATTAATGACAGAATTTTCATTTTTGGGTGAACTCACCCTTTAAACTGCCCCTTGCTGTAACTACAAATTACTGCATGCTCATGTTTAATTGTCACTCTTTCAGACTACCTGAAAACTAACTTTAACATAATGCCAGACATCTTCATCGTCAGCGATGTTTTGGAATAGCTATATTTCAAAATTAAATTCTTGCGCTGCATCTCTTAACCCTAAAGATGAGATATTGTTCCAGACTCACTCATAATAGCAGTCATAGTGATTTGCGGTGAGGTAATTGCAGTGAGTAAAATACAGGGAGTCTCAGATGTCGGTTTAACATGACGAGGTTAGATGAAGGCACAGATAATCAGTCAAGGAACTGACGCCTGAGCGTGCAGGATGAGCCGGAGACGAAACGACATGTTCTGCACCTGGATCAAATGGCAAATTGCCCAACACTCAATACACACACACGTATGCACGTTTGCAGACTCTGCCGAGGAGCCATTTGAGGACACAGAATGTGCATTTCGTTACCTTTATCGTTTGTCTTCGGCCTGTAGCGCTCTGACTTCCGTGGTTGAGCTCTGCCAAGTCGCCAGAAGAACCAGGCTTTAAAAGACTCCCGGCGCTGCATCTTTTAACAGCTTCCTTCACTCTAGCGCTGTTTCTGGTGCCTTGATAACCTATGAAATACAGAGGGGGGAAGGAAGAACGATAAGGAAATCGTTTCACCAGATGGAACTGTCTAAAGTCAGGCGAAAGCAGAAGGCAGCGCGTTTCATTTAAAAAACTCAATTTGACAAGATGAGACGAGGTCGCGGATTCCAATCATTACATTAAAATACTTTTCGTTATCTTTCCCTCAGCACCCGCGAGACGTACAAAGGGTATTACGGAGAAAAGTCACGACAGTACAACACCTCCCAGTCATCGGGGTCGTGACTGTGCGAATACCAGCTGTGTTTTTGCCCTCAAAGGATGAGCAAGGCTTGACAAATCAAACATTTGCCCTGATCTGGCCCTGCCCTGCTCTATATTACACTGTGTGGAGAGGTGACTTCAGCACAGGAGGATGACTCTGTAGTGGTAATAGACGCTCATCAAATTGCCAGCAGCTGTGCGGCTATTCAACACGCTCTCCTTCTCTTTTTTTTAGGCCACAGCTGCACAGATAAAGGGTTAGGCAAATATTGCACAATGAACGACAAACATAGAGCTTCCACAGCTCTTTTGAGGCTGACTATATGTTTGAACACTCAATGCTTGTCCTCCTCTACATTCGGTTTCAATGCTCACCCGTCCATTTTTAATTGCCATTCTCGCCACCCCCCACCCGGCTCTCCGTTCGCCCCGCACAGCCCAGAACCCCTGAAAAGCGGTGACAGTGCTCCTTTGTTCACCCCAGACCACTCCTCTCCCTCGGCGCCCCCCCATCCACCCTCCGTTGGGTTGACAGGCATGCCTGTACAAGCTCGGCAAAAACCGAGAGAGGGAAAGACAGCGTGAAAAGTGAGATAGAGAGCGGCGGGGAGGGTCTCTCGTTTTCAAGCTCCTACCATTCCTGCAGTTCTGTCAACTCAGCAATACCAGAGGGGGCTTCAAAGGGGGGTAGGAGATGAGGGGACCGTCTGTGTACAAGCCCTCCAAAAAAAGATACTGTAGATAGACACTAAGAATCAAGAATTCAGTTATGCATCACTTTCTAGGACCAACCTTCGCAAAAACATAGACAAGCTATGTATTTCCAAATGTGCATAATATCATTTACAAGGTAGACATTCAAGTAAGATGCTTAGCCTGTATAGATGTGTCTTTATTTCCCCCGTGGCGCAGTTCCCTTCACTGTTAAGATTGTAAGAAACGGTGAGGTTTTAATTTAAATAGTCCTGGTTTTAATTTAAATAGTCGTTTTATGGTCTGCTTTATTTTAATGACCATGTTTATAGTAGCCATTTATCTTGGGAAAGATGCAAACAGATTTGGAACGTATTTAAACTAATTAAAAACCAATCGAAAATAAACACATAGAGCATTCTGTTTCTACGTAACAAAAATTCTAATTAGCATAAGCACAAATCATGTAGCCTGCTCTTCAGACTGGACTGTACAAGAGGCACCGACGGGTCAGAAACATACTCTATGTAAATATGCATACAAATTGCACATGTATGTTCATGTGTTACTTTCAGAGGTAACAGTACTACAGGGTAAGTTCCATTAATGACGGAACGAAATGTACGTAATTTCCGATCGTCACGTCTGAGTTAAACAGCTTCTTGAACATGAACAAAATGTAGGCTGGGGCTTGATTTTGTCAAATGGTATTTGATTGGATTGTTGTTTGTGGATTGTTTTTTGTTATATATTATGAAGGCATATTGCGAAATTGTGATTTACATAGATAACTTATTTATAATAAACACTGACATCTTCCAAAAATGTCATTTTCGTTGTCATGACGACTTTAAACCATGACTTTATTCAGGTACTAACTAGCCAGCTGTTGACAAATTGACACTTCAAGAGTGTGTCGTATGTTATGCTAATGCCCATTATGCCACTACTTGTTGCAGTGCTGGGGGAATGTATTTTATGGTTTGTTTCATTTTAATGCCAATGTTTATGGTAGCCGTTTACTTAGGAAAAGAAGCAGGCAGATTCTGAACATCTTAAAGACCTTAAAACACATCTTGTTCACTTCCTCCATGTTGGACTTGTGCCTTTATACAAAATACCAGCAGCATGAGTAGGACAGAAACATACTCAAGGCATAAGATAGGTCCCAGGTAGTTAGATTGGGAGTTTATAGAAGAAGACAGTTCATGATAAAGCTCGCTACAGCCCCCCTTGTGGCAATGCTAAGAGTACAAAGTCTGCATAGCTCGAAGCATTTGCGTTCACACAGTATGTTAGCTTTTACGTTATTTCGAGCATGCAGCAGGTGTATTTGTAGGTATTTAAATCACAAGGACTGTTCCACAACTCCAAGAAATGTTTCAGATCTACTTGTAGCCATGAGTAGAGCTGAGAGAGAAATGTTTGGACTGAAGATGAGCACTCCTGTAACGGTTGTGCTGATTCCAAAATCCTCAGGCAATCCCTGGATAAACCTAGATTGGAATAATTCAAGATTGTACTTAACATTCTTAGTCTTTGACATAGGAAGGATTTTAAAAACGCTGACATATAATACTGATTCTAAGAACTCTGTTTTGTGCTATCCACTTTATCACAACAATACATGCAGTGTAATATGCATATTTAAATATTTTATCATGATTTTTTGATCACAAAGGGCATATTGCAGCATATTATAAAACTGCAGTTGAGAAAAGAAGTGAAATGTTGAAATACGTTGAAAATGTTGAAATGTTTCAATGACAAGTCAATTTTGATGACTAGCAACCTAAGTGAGTCTGTGATACTAACAAAGGCAATGCCACAAGTCAATAGGGGAGGGGAAGGGGAGCTTGACAATAGTCACACGTCAAATTTACTCCAGCACAAATGTTTTTTAAAAGGACTGTTTAACTCAAATTAGGAGGTGACCAGGGCAGGACCACAGGGAGTTTGGATGCATTCGTAAACAGACCATGAAAACCTCTTGAGATTACTAGTCCCAGTACTCACATTGACAAAACAGGGCGGCTCCGGCAGTGGTGCTAAACTAATTGAGTGCTCCCTTGAGGGCTTCAAGTTCATTGTCCACCATGTCTCAATTAAACATCCATCAAACTGGCATCTAGTACCCAAGGAACAACCAACAAACTGAGTCAATGTTCTTGTGAATGGCACATCTAGAAAGCGATCAGCACCAAGTCCAATAACAAAACTGACAAGGCCAATTGCACACTATGAAACTTCTTCCCCATTTATCCATTGTGAGAGTCCTAAACTGAAGGTGAAGGATCACAGCAAGACATCCTCCAACAATTTGGCTGCGCCACCATACAGATAACACACAGTAACCTTCTGGTGGTTTATTCATTGTTGAAGGGCTGCACAAAGTGTTGACGCCAATGGCTTGCCAATTTAAGCTTCCTTTCTGCTAGCTGTGGATAAATGCTTTGGATATGAGAGCCACTAATGCTTGGATGCACTTCTTGTAATAAGTACAATATGGAAGCGCTTTGAAGTTTACCGCTCGCAGGTCTTTAGCTCACTTTGCAAACACATGGGTTTGCATGAACACAGGGTTCAAAGACATTAAATGAATCAACCGCGACTTGAAAGTTGGACCGGTCCCTAGAATTGGACTGAATGGATCACACAACAGAGTCTCGGGTTGGAATGAGGAACACCCGAACAATAAAAAGATACTATATCTTTTGCATTGCAGCACAACTGACGGCAAATAAAGGCTCCCTGGTGCTGCTCTGCTTTGATAGAGCCCCAAAACCGGACAAATGCTGAATTTGTAAAAACTGCGCATTCGACGGCTTTCATCTTGGATTGAGCTTCTGACAATGAGAGTTAATTCCCATCTTCCTTTTCGCGCGATCTCCTAACTGGAACAAACACGTCTGCTGAATCTAACATAATGTCGCTTTCGAGCTGGATCGTTTTTTTAATCGCTGGGATTGAGAGAGGCTTGAAGAATCAAGCGGCACACAGAGGCGACAGCGAATTAATTCCACCCTTCCTCTCGGCCTGTCGGAAAATGCTGTCAGGTTTCACCGGCGAGCCCTTGACGCTTGTCGCTTAAGTCTACCTAGCCTGAAACGGAGCCAGCAGGAATCCACCAACTCCACAATTTTGCCTTTCACGGTCTATCTCTGCAATTTTATGGATAGCCCAGTAAAAGTTATTTGCTTTCAGCCATCGGAGGGGATCCTGGTTGTGTCTACCTACTTCGGATCCAAACTGCAAATCTTTAACAGCCCTCGGTCATTCTCTCGCTTGGTTATCGATTGCAGAGTGGCTGTTCTTTGTCCAGTCCTCGGAGGAAGTGGTGTGAAATTATCTGTATACGAGAAGGCCCTTGGAACGAGAGACCCTTTTTTGTTGTCGCTGTGTAAAGAAAGATAGCGACTGCAATTGGTATAAAGCTGTTAGTTAAAAATGCTGACTGGCCTTCAAGATACAGCTCAATTTCAATGGTTTTTGTATGTCTAGTTCTCAAATTGGTGACATCGGTAAAGGACTGTTAAAAAATAGACTTAAATAAGTTATTATAATGGCTAAAGAAATTATCAGTGACTGATTTGAGCTAACAAAAACTTTGTGGTAAAATTAAACTGACAGTTATTAGCTTAAGCTAACAAGCTTTTTAGCTTAGCATTTTGATTCATTAGCTAAAAGTTAAGGAAATGACCATCTAGCGACATTATTGCGGAGTAAAAATGAGAGTATCAGAATAAAGGTATAAATGAAGAATAATTTGGGCTTTGTTTAAAACTCTATTGTTTTAAGCTAGCTAGCATGTTAGGAAGTGTGTAATTCTTATTTTAAAGTGCCAGCTTTAAAAAAACCAAAACAAAAACAAGAACCGCTAAGTGAAAGAGCTTCTGAGGAAAAACATGGGATAAAGGGGAAATTCAAAACTGGTGACCTAGATCTCTAGTTTATGGTAAGTCATATCTCCAGTTGTAGTCATGCTACTTTTTTGCTTCAATTTCAGTCATTTAATCAGTAATTGATGACTTATAAAACATTAAAGACTTATCTGCACACATACACACCATGTACATTGAGCTCAGACTTAAAAATGAATAAAAACCTCTTGTATTTTGCATGTTTTGCTCACACCTAATTATATCAAGCAACCTTGCGCACAACTGATACCACATGCTAAAGCAAAAAAATTAAAGAACTATTAGCATGCACACTACTCAAAAACAAATTAAAAACAAATCAGTACCTCTTTCTTCTTTTTTTTTAATGTCAGCTACTGTGTGGGGGATTACAAAACTGCAACTGAGAAGCAAAACTGCTCATTAGCATAGCAAATCTCTCCCAGAATTCATCCGTGTTGACGGGACAAAAGTCAAAAGTGTTCAACAAGCTCTCTGCATGTACTGGAATGACATTTCTGCGGGTTAGCTCCCAAAACACAGTATGAAATAAGAGCAAGCAGCTGTCTCTTACTGCGTCCAGATGGCGGCAGAACGTATGTAAATTGCCTCATTAACCTTACAGCACTTAACTACCGGGCTGCGCTGATGGTTCGGCCCACACGGGCATTTTATTAAAGAACATTAATAGCATCAGGCAGCAATCACCACTGCCTGAGGTGATTTGCTCTGGCATTATCAAACACTGTAATAATTATACATGACAACCTCCTGATTAATGCATTCATGAATATTACAACACTGCATTATCTTTACTTCAAGGCTGTTTTAACAAACACTACAAGGAAAGTAGGTTCGTCCGCCCACCCTCACAACCCTTTTGGTCTCAGCCACACCTCGTACAAACAAAAAATAAAAAGGCATCACGCAACATTACCCCCAGCCCTCTGGAGTGTGTGTGTACAATGAAAACCGTGGAGAACCGACCTGCACCTGGAGCACAGAGGGGCACGGCACAGGTCAAAGGTCAAGCCCCCAAGGGCCACTGACTAAACAAGCCTCCACTCCCTCTCGCTCTGAAAAGACCAGACAACCCCTGTGGTTGCAGCTCACGACATGGGTCTTTTCGACCCTTTCTTTTCGCTCCTTCCCTCGCTGTCTTTCTTCTTTGGAGAGGCGCGTTAATCCATAATCACTCAAACGACCAGGAGCTCAATTATGCACCAGTTTCTCCATTTTCTCTTGACACATAAAGATCTAAAAACAATTAACCTCTACCCGGCGACGCGTTTTCACACTGAGCGCAAGAGGAATAAGTCAAGAACCCTCCATTCAATTTCCACCCCATAATTCAGCAGGCATAAATATTATTACATATTTCCTTTAATGCTGGGCTGCGTAGTTTAAGCTTAGCTGATATAATGGATAGCATTTCTATACGTACTGAATTGAAAACTGCTACATAAGATGATATTCATTAAAAATAGGCTATTTTTAGGAGGGATATGTGTAGGTGTAATCCAAATTTCTGTATAAATCCATTTTATTGATGCCGTTTGGCATGTAAGGAAGGTGTAATCTTAAAAATTAGATAGATCACCCAAAAATGAAACTATTTCAAATTATTTTGGAGCAAATTATTTCTTTATACACTTGACAGGGACATGTCCACACATGCTTTTATATTGTTTCTTTTCTTAAACTACCTAACTAAAAAACATATTAAAAATCAATTAGTTCCTCTTTCTTTTCTCCTTTTTATAAAACCAGCAACTGTGTAAAGGATTACAAACGAAAACTGCAACTGAAAATCAAAACTGCTCATTAAAATAACAAAATCACTCCCAGAATTCATCTGTGTTGTTGGTACTAGAGTCAAAAGCATTTAAAAATCTCTTCTAAAATAATTAATCACATTTATACTCTAAAAAAATAAAGCTTCCAAAAAGATGTCATTTTGGGCTCCATTTTTTCATACTGTGAAGAACATTGAACAATCTAAAAGAACCTTTTGTGGAATAAAGAGATTCTTAATGGAACCATAAACGCCAATAAAGATCCTTTTTATTTTCAAGTGTTTGCAATGATCAAAAATACATCTACTAAAAACATACTATCTATATCCACAGTGTGTGTTTCTATACAGTTTTCCTCTTGGCAGCCCAAAAACGTTCACTCAAAACGGAGTCAATGGGTGTGACACTAGGGAGAACACACGCCCATGGCCTCTCGCCCAAACCACGTAGTTCTCTACGTGAGGCTGTCTGATTGTATTGAGCCCTTTAGCCCTCAATAAACACTCTTCCTCTGTCAGAGAGTCTCAGTGGCCTCCTATTCATGCGCAGGTAGAATGCCTAAAGAATGCATGAGACGAGAGAAAAAAACAGCTTGTTGCTTCTATTGAACCTTTTATTACACCCCTTCAAAGGCTTATGGCAGAGGAGGAGAGCGAGAAAGAAAGAATCTGCCGTCTACTTAGTGCCATTGTACTCCCAACATGTCGGCTCTGAGCCGTGTGAGAAAACACAAGCAGGCTACATCCAAAATATTGCACGTCGAGCAAACCAAAGTGCACTAGCTAGAGACAAAATGGCGATTTTTGGGGGGACACTTATTCTGCCGAAACACACACTAATGTAATTCAAATGTATGAGAGAGATTTGGGTGTGGTAAGGATAACTATAATTTTTTAAAATATATATAGGCCTACTAAAATTAACAAAGATGTATTTATTTATTAATTTTTTTAACTGCTATACACTGAATTCTACACTGAAATCAAACAAACGTTAATATTAATTGTGCTTTTCATCCCTTTATTTATTTATTGCTAGCTACATTTTATTTTTGGTCAACTTTAATATCCTTAATCACACGATTCCTCTAAAATTCTAATACATTGTTTAGGATACTCTACAAAAAAGGGTGTTTTATCAACCCACGACTGCATCCTTTCAGCTTTTCCTCGTCGCACATTCATTCTTGCATTATTACTTGCATTATTACGCCTTACTGTATGTAATTTCACATGCGGTAAACCTAATCTGACACAGACAAAGCATTTAAACAAGCTGGGAATCCAACGCTCTGTCTAATCCACATATTAAAGAAAACCAACAGTATCTGGATCTTAATAAGCCAACCTTGCTCTTTACGAAGGCAAAACATGCAAAGTATACTGACAGGTCTTGTATGGCAAAAAAAGACTTGATATGCAATTGGTTGAATAAAGACTCCCGCTCACACACACACACACACAAGGAGACATTGTTGTTCATGCTTCTCCTTGCATGTGTGCCAGACTTCTTTCTCCGTGGTCCATACATTGCAGAAGAGTTGGCCCCTCATATACTGCATACTGGCCCCCAACATTGAGCGCTGGCCCCTTGATTGTGCAGGGCAAGAGATGCAAGGGGGGGGGGGGACAGAAGAAGAGACAAAGTAGTGAAAAAAAAGAGCGAAAACAACTGGCAGGCATCCAGACTCATGGGGACTGCGTTGATCATTATGTCTAGCCTTCAGGTGTCTGAGCCGGCTGCGTTTTGGGGGGAGGTGTGGTTACCAAAGAAGCAGACAAAGAGAAACTCGTTCACCGGGATCAAGAAAGCGAGGGAGGGAGGGAGGGTAGATAGAGAGAGAGGGAAAAAATGAGAAAATGCTATAAAAATTTGATTAGCCGATCCTCCACTGAAGTGACTTTCTGTGTTCTCCTGCCTTTTTTTTTTTTTTTTTTTCAAAGCATCGCCCCAGAGAACAGTACAGACTTATTTTTTTTTTTTTTTTTTTTTTAAAGTTCATAAATAAAAACATCTGAAGACCCTCAGACATCAAACAGCCTCGCAAGGTCTCATTGCAATGCATTGCGATCTAAATAAGCCTTTTTTTTCCTTTTTTTTAAAACTCAGGTTTCCCAGATCTCAAGATGTTAAATTAATATTAATACAAGCATTATTTATATTTACAAGCTTTTATAAATGCATATGGAAGTCTGCATATGATTAATGAAGAAAAACAAACACGACTGTTTGACACAGGTCACCGGCTGTCACAACTTTACAGCAAGAGACAAATTAGACAAATTGCATCAGATTTTCACATGGGGTCCTGAAACTAATATTAGAATATGACAAATAAAATCTAGACTATTTTGAAAATATAACATTTTCTGAAATAATACAATTCTTGAACGGGTCGCTAGGTTTACGCTGGACTAGATCAGGTAGAAAAAGGTTTTGTAACAGATAAATGTCTGTATTTCACAAAAAGACGAGCAGTTAAATGAATCAAATCAATTTTAAAAATAACTTAAGAATACACAAAATCAACAGCAGCCTATGATAAAATATTTAATAAAATAGTTTTAAACGTTTGTTATTGCAGAGTAGCTCTGTAAAGATCAAAACAACATCTGATTAAAAACTCTGTGTGATATGTTAAACTACGATAAACATCTAACACGTCTTGCAAAGTGTTTTTCGTAGAATAATAAAAATAAGTAATATCGATACCAACCATTCATTCTGCTCGAGACGCCGGGTTCCTCTTGCGTTCGCGGGAAACTCCGAGCGGTTACGGTA
Organism: Enteromius mattozi; assembly: GCA_032359235.1. Lineage (NCBI taxonomy): Eukaryota > Metazoa > Chordata > Actinopteri > Cypriniformes > Cyprinidae > Enteromius > Enteromius mattozi. Next base: position 9,052,619 of record JAUMHE010000079.1, read on the forward strand.
AAAACTGCTGCTTGCTCTTGCGTGTGCCGCGTTACCTTTGCGTTTAACTTCTGATGCTTTTGCGCGTCTCGCTTCCTGCGCAGTGGGAAGAGACCAGAGCAGCCGCGTCCCGCCGCGTCATCAGGTGCGGAGCGCGCCTATTGGCTGAACGCGGGTACATTGATAACGCTGCTCTTTGTTCCATTGGACGCAAGCGGAGGGACAGACGCTCCTCCTAGCTGATTTCCGTGCGCAAGAATGTGTGAGAAGAAAAATGGGGAATGTCTTCTGATGTCTGAGGTCAAAACGTCTTCAAAGCTGCTGGAACAAACATTGCGCCAGTAAGAATCAGTATAGGTTGTTTCATTTATTGCTTACTGATAATCGCTCGCATTAATGATAGCAATCATGATAGTTCAATGCATTTTAAATACAGACTTGATTTCCAGATAAAGTCGTTGGTGTTTAAATATATGAAGTATTATAATATTATTATATATTTTAGACTAAATAAATAGAAATTGCTCATGTATTCTGTATAGTAAATATTGTTTTATTGGTAAAGCATCTAATCAATGATGTTCCTTTTAATTAAAACAACACTGTTTTAATTGACTATTTTAAATATAATAAAAGAAAACTAGCAGGTGTTGATAGTAGAAACGCACTGTCAAGCTAAAGAGTAAAAATAAAACAGCTCTTTACATATTGTCTTTCAAAATATTTTATTTCACATGCCAAGACTGCTTAATTAAATGCTATTAAAAGTGCATAAAAGCACACTCTCTCTCTCTATAATATGTGTATGTGTGTACTTTTATGCACTTTTATATCATATATACAATAAATGATGTATTTGCAATAGAAGATGCCACTTCTAATGTAATCAAAATGATATAATAATGACAGTTACGGTATTATAAGAGAATCAAAAGTGAATCACCTTTTAATGTACCTGGTTATTGTTTATATTTATTATAGGAAATTTCATTGACCTTTCAGAAAATGTTTACATGAATGCAATAAAAACCATAATACAAAAGGGAAAGAAAGAAAGAAAAGTACATCACCTTATGGTCATTTTGTTGTAACATATCCTGGATGGTTATTTTTCATTTGATTTATTTATTTATTTATTTATGGGTCAAACAAATGCATCACATTTCAATTTCAATCATATTCAGTGTACCTTTATTCTAAAGACTGACACGTTCTTCATAAGATACCTGTTAATGTGTGCATTTCAGCACCTGTAAGCCACTTCCATTCACACATATCCTTCACTCCCTGAGATATTTTTAAATTGAATAAATGTCCAACATGCCATTAAAAACACAGTATTGACTAAAAATTGATCAGGATGCTACATAAAGCCATCTTTTTTACTCCGTTACACCCTATTTTCCACAAAATGAGCACTAATCACTGGCGTTCCATCACAGGAGGCACTTTTCTTTAGATTTTGATCGGTTCAGTTCACGCTTCGATTCGGAGACACTGAATTGTGCTTAAATGCTCATGCGAGAGGAATATTCCGACCTCTTTTTTTTTTCCTCCGAGTGGCTCAGAAAACCAAGGGCCCAAGGTATGTTTGGGAATATTAGAGCGTGCGTAATGCGGGTGAACCTCCTCCCTGCATGAATGCAGCATTAAATCAATATTCTGCAAAGCTTCCCCTTCTTGAGTTATTCACTTGACTGCTGTCATGATCCACCACGTGGGCCGTGCAGTTGTTTTCTGATTTTTTGTGACGCCCCCTCTCTCTCTTCCTCATCTGAATGGCCCACCACCACCTTCATGGTTTGATAATTCTGCAAGAGGGGGAAAAAAAAGTGTCTGATGACATATTCTCATCTTTCATTACGTGTGACAGCCAAAAAAGGCAAATCTAACAGCTGATTAGCGTACATTAGCTTTGACAGGCATTTGAATCGAGCCGCACCTGCTACTGGCAGACTGATCATCAGCGTCTTTTTTGTCTTTCACTCTCAGAATTACGTGTTTCTCATGTTGGTTGGTAAGTTTTGGAAGCCGTTGTAGCATGTGGTGTCAAAAGCATTCATGCTATGGAGATGTTTACTGAAGCTTTGCATTACATTTCCTTTCAAGATTTAAGGCTCTTTAACATTGCAACAGTGTATTTACAACTAAACAGATCACATACTGTAAAGGTTGCATGCAAAGTCCAAAAGTAACTCTTTGTCTAATGATTAGACAATATATATATATA
>JAUMHE010000079.1:9054927-9071970 GCA_032359235.1 Enteromius mattozi
ACGTGTGTGTGTTTGTTTATTATGTATATATAAATACACACACATACATGTATATATATTATATATTATATAAATTATATGAATATAAACATATACATGTAAATATTTTCAAAATATATGCTGTATTTGTCTGTATTTATTGACACATAATAAATATACACAATACACATATAAATTATTTAAACAAAAACTTTATTTTGGATTTTGTTATTAGCAATTAATCGTTTGATGGCACAAATACATAATATTAATAAATCAGACACATTTATCACACATCCATTTTTAAAAAAATGTATATATGTGCCTATAATGCAATTAAGCTATTTTTTCTCTAGCATTTTAGAGAGTCATATATCATATGCAGCTGTCATGAAAATGTGATTTTGCTTCTAAATTATTTTCATTTTTGTGTCTTATGCAAAGAATATTAACTATATAGAAAAAAAGACACTTTATGGATTGTAGATGAAGTTCCTACTGAAAAGACTTAAAAAAGTGGCAAGTATATATATATATAAAGAGTATAATTCAATATCTAAACTACTTGCATTTGGACCTCTGTTGTAACGATTAATAAAGGTCAGTTTGAAACCCTCTAAAGGCAATTTTCTGTAAAGGAGAATTTTGATGGGTGTTAAATGAGTAAATAAAAAAATATATATTGTGAAAAATGTTATTGAGTTATATAAGATGTGACAAGAGCTGTTGACTGTGGCATTTCTGTAGTAACGCCACATTTAAAATGGTCGACTGAGGATAGTTCGCAAAATTTCCAGTTGATAGTCATGGATCATGTCAAAGCACAGGTTTGTGCAAATTTATTAAGGACATATTTCATCATTAATCTCTGGTCAGAAGCACAGTCATACTCAGAAGGCCTTCTTGCTTTCATTTTTATTCACTCAATAAGGGCTTGGCAGTTATGTGTCACAATATCCTGCTGCAGGTGTGTGTGTGTGTGTGTATGTATGTGTATGTGTGTATGCATTTGGAGGGGGCAACAAATCAACAAACAGAATTCAAAATAAAAAAGATCAACAGCAAAGCGTTCAGCTCATCGCAAATGAGCAAAATCTTATCTTTGTTCCACTCCTAAATTTAGACTGACATTTTGCAATGCTTAGCATAAATTGTAGAGAGCAAAGAGGATTCAGAGAACCGTTAATGCATGATGATTTAGGTCTAATTTTAGCCTTAGCTCTGATGCAAGGACGTAAAACAGTTTTGTTTTACAATTGTAGGCTTCAAAAAATATTTCATTTTTAGACATTTTTTTTTTTTTGAAAGCACAATAATAATTTTCTACTTTCCGCATAGTGTGATTACCACCTTTAAAAAATGCACATATTTATGAATTTTAATGTTTAATCAGTTCAGAGGCGAGCGTGTGCAAAGTATCTGCAGTGGCAATGCATGTGTGAATTGCATTATATTGAGCTGCAGCATAGACCTCATGCCATTTGCATCTAGAAGTCTATAAATACACTAAAACATAGTGTAATAACTATAAATAGCAGTGTGTGTTTTTTTTTCCATTTCTGTCCATGGAAACTGTGATAGTAAAAGAAAAAATATTTGCGCGCTAAAAATCTTATTTGTATTTTATGCACACATATTTTCACAATACCAATAAATTGTCAACATATATAACAAACGGCTATATATATTATGTATGACTTCAGAGAGAAAAAACTTTAGGAAATCTTCCAAATGATCCAAAAAATTTGACCTTTTTATGAGGAAATTTATTAAACATAAAATCCAGATGTGGTTATTCAAAAGTAAATTCAGTTGCGCTGTATATATGGTTAAATTTAATTAATAGCACTGAAATGTAAGTCAAACGCACAGAGTCGTTTGTACATAAAACAGTGACATTTTAGAAACCGTCTCTCCATGTTGATATTGAATGTATCAGTCTATCCGAACGGCAAAAAATATGTGGTAGAACCACACTTTCCACTCTAACACCTACGAATAAGGATGCGATCACGTTTACGAGTCAAAATTATGAGTCAAAATCAGAGCATCCCTAGCAAACCTCAAGATCCGAATACGTTGTGCACAGAAAAAAAAACTTGCAAAATTGTGCTACATTGGCAGTTTCATTTGAAATCGGAGAAAAATGGCACTGTTTCCATGCACGCTTATCTGCTTTAATCCAGTTTTGAGAGCGCCATGTTCCCTACATCTACTCCGCAGAGGTTTGCTACACTGTCAGCTTTTCCATCCATCTGTTGCGAAGACCTCGCTATTGCCTCCATGATGCCATAGATTGGCTATTTAACGCTCGCCTCCTCTGCCTTGCGACACTGCAGCCACAGGTTTCATCCCAAACATACATCCACACATACACACACCAAGCCCCGAGGGAAGAGTGTGGCATCTGCCCCGTCCTCGGTGCCAAAACAAGGGCAAAAGAAAAACCCTACTGCTCTGAGCGACAGCCTGCCAGTCGAGCGCGCTGAGGACCCTGGCAGGCATCACGGTTCAGCTGAGAGATGCTGATAATATCCACCCGGGTTCGCCCGTGGACACCTTCAAAGAATACCATTTCTCCAGAAAAACGGCCTGGGCCCCTAAAAAGCAGCCTGGCGTGTGAGCGCAATATGCCTTGAGACCGAGCATTATCTGTTGCTGAAGGAGGCCTAACCTCATTACGCTGCACTCGCCGTATGAGATGTCTGAGGAGTTAATGGAGGTTATTAGATTCGACCCCTCGATTTGGGTCTCAGGCAGCCAGTGTAATTATTTTGCTGGGACTGATGGATGACGAAGAGGAGCTAAAGGTTTCGCTTGTCATTTTGGTCAGTCAGGTTTCATAAAGACAGCAAATGATGATTCACACGTGGGAACCGAAAATCGGCGTTTCGCAGAGTGTCGAGGTGCAAGGTGTTTCCAATTTCAGAACCAACGAATAAAAAAGAAATGCAAGACAAAGCACATGTAACACTGCAGTGTCTCAGGCAGCTCCAGCATCTAACAATTCATGCAAAAACTTTAACGGAAGCTTTCAACCAAGGGTCATCATATCAGCATTTAGCGCAAGTGCGCACAGGTTTTGGTTTGCTTTGCAGGAGTTTCGTTGATCCAACAATGCAACAATTGGAAGATCTAACGATTTTAGGCCCACCTTCGTATTACAGACTTATGTAGAACATTGAATTGCCATTTTCTTGCATTCCACCCTTTATTGTGAAGAAGTTCAGAAGATCTCTAAAAAGGTCATGAGCTGGAGCTAGTTGCTTTGGACCATCACCCGACCAGCTAAAAGGGTTAGTTCACCCAAAAAAGAAAATTTTGTCATTAATTATTCACCCTTGTGTCGTTCCAAACCCATAAGACCTTTGCTCATCTTCAGAACACAAATTAAGATATTTTTGATGATATCAGAGCCTCCATAGACTACTGTGGATGTTTATGACTAGAGGAAAGCATAGACTTACACTGTGCTACGTCTTCCACCATTTTAGAGAGAAAGTCACGGGAGAAGAATGGTTAAATTATGTTATTTTTGTCTTTATTGCGCAAAAAAGTATTCTCCTAGCGTCACAAAACTGAAGTTGATCCACTGATGTCATATGAACTGTTTTACCGATGTTTTTGCTACATTTCTGGATCTGGGATAATTTCAGTTGTATTGCTATCTATGGAGGGTCAGATGGCTCTCTGATATCATCAAAAATATCTTAATTTGTGTTTTGAAGATGAACGAAGGTCTTATGGGTTTGAAACGACACAAGGGTGAGTAATTAATGACAGAATTTTCATTTTTGGGTGAACTAACCCTTAAAATCAACTCATGACCAACTAAGGACAATCTTTAACCAGTTGAAATGAGCAGCCATGCTTTAAAACATACCTAACTAGCATGGCTTTCGAACAGCGCAGTGCAAATTAATGGCATAAGTAGCCAAATTGCTACATAATTTCGCTTTAATAAGTGTTACATTTACACGTGTTAAAATACGATGCAAACTGCCAGTACAAGGTGTAAATTGGCAATTTTCAAGTTTCGAACATACAATAATTTGAGTCAGTATTCAAGAGAAATCTTTAAATCTTGCAAAACCAGCTGAAGATTGATTTCCTCTGCAAAACATTTGGTGGTCTTCAGTCTCTTGCGACATGTTTTAACTGAGTTAAGGTTAAATTTGTACGTACCCTGTATACGTGCAATTTACGACAGCTTCGGACAATCATATTTTTGAGACATGATTCTAGAGACTTAAAATCTGTTATAAGTTTGGTTTGCTTTACAGAACTTTTGGCGGTCTTCTTTGATCTTTTGATGTAGCATCAATGACTTTTTGTGCATACAATCCTGTTTTTGAGAATGTATTCGTGCGACCCTTTAAAACCATGCAAAACCAGTTGCAAGTTTGGGTTGTTTTGCTGAACATTTGGAGGTACCCTGTTTACAATGGCGTTGAACATATAATAAAATATTTAAAAACTTTAAACCTTGCAAAACCAGTCGATTTGGGTTGCTCTTGCTGAACTTTTAGTTGCCACATTTAATCTCTTGATGCCGCACCAAGAAGCCCTTAAGATTTCCAAGAAGTTTAGGTGCAATACAAACTGATGTTGCAACTTGCCACGTTACTAAAAAATGTAATTGATGTGTGGTTACTGGTCTGAATATGATGGATGATTGATTTTAAAGGTTATTCAAGAGAATGTTGGGTTGCTTTGCAGAACTTCTTGGTGGTGACTTTCTTTCTCTGTCTTCCGGTGAAGCCTTGAAGATTTCCAAGTAAGTTAAATCTGTAATAGTCATACAGTCAGAGGACAGGTACGGTTGAATGGGATAAACCCTCAAAAGCACTTACATCAATGATAAAAAGGTGTTCACGGGCTCATTTGCGTCACACTGAGCTATGCTTGAGAGAAATGAGTGCAAGAAGGTGTCATGTTCCAGTTCTCAGTCTTTAAGCACCTCAAAGTCGACCTACTTGATGCAAAGCTTCAGGCTGACTTTTTGACTTTAAAATAAGTTGTAGTTTTATTAATGATTGCATCATTTTAAAACTAAGCTTTGGGTTGACCGTGCACACTTCAATTTGCTATTATGCTTTAAGAACAAGCTGCGTACTGTTGTCTCAAAGGGCCGTAGTAATCCTGGAATCATGGCATATGCTCTGCAGAGAGGATCCTGAGTAGATCCAGGTCAGCTGCGAGGTCTCAGCTGTAGTAATAGGCTTCACCTGTCATCGGCATGAGGCCCTCCCGCCTGGCACACGCACGCCCCTCACCCATCAACCCCAGTAGATATCAACTTAACCAGCCCACTCATGCGTATCCTGCTTCGAAAAACACTCAGTCTGTCAGCTTCTGTTACACCCCTCTATTTCTCTCTCTCTCTCACACCCCCCCTTCCTGCTATCGTTTGAATCGCATCACCCAATCAGCTGTATATCACACATCTGAAGCCCTGGAGGTGTAAATTAAAGAGAGTGATGCATCCTGGGTGGCTGCATTCAAAAATGTCTTCAGTGAACTGAGTGAATGTTTTAAGAGTGTATTCTCCCATGAAACAAAGTCTCTGATGGATATAATGCATGCAAACCTCTACATTTTATCTATAAATTTGATACAATTACATTTTAAGACATCTAAATTTCAAAGCACATGGATGAACGTAATAGGCATTGTTTATGCCTAGAGGAAAGCATATGCATGCATTGTGATACTCTCTAAAATGTTGAAAGACGTAACTCAGGGGAGAACAATGATTGAGTAAATGATGTTATTTTTGTGTTCTTTGCGCAAATTTTTTTTGTAGTGTCGCATAACTGAAGTTGATCCACTGATCCAGTTTTACCAATGTTTTTACTACATTTCTGGATCTGGGATAATTTGAGTTGCATTGCTGTCTATGGAGGGTCAGATGGCTCTCTGATTTTATCAAATATATCTTAATTTGTGTTCCAAAGATGAACGAAGGTCTTATGGGTTCGGAACAAAATAAGGGTCAGTATTTAATGACACAATTTTTATTTTTGGGGTGAACTAACCCTTTAAAAAGTTTGCATGCATTGTGTCAATCAGAGACATTGTCCTTTGGGAAAGATAAAAATTTAAATTTAATTTTAAAAATCCTAAATCCTAAAGGTACATCATTTCTGCTCTACTATTACAGAATTTTCCAAAGGAATTACTAAAAGTAATGACTAAAAAATAATGTTACTAAACATTCTGTCATTGGTCTGCAAACAAAAAAGCCACACCCCCCAACTCATGCCATTGGCTGAGCCACTGACGCTGGGCTGGTCAGGATTCTGAAACAAACAAAAAAATGTTTTAAAAACACTTTAGTGAGTGTTTACATTTTTCAGGAGAATCCACCTACAAATGGCTCACTTAGTTGTCTCTACATTTTAAGCTTGGATAGAGTATTACACATCAAGAAAAATTACACACTTCAGCTTTAAATTTTACATTAACATTCCACTTTTCAGATCCTTTAATTCCATGTCAATGCTTTTTGCATACATGTTTGTATCTAATAGGATATATACACAGAGTATTTAGGTTTAGCTATGCACTCACACAGTCCTGCGCAACTGAATTAAACCTCATTCCGCTAGTGTCAGTGTGCACATTTAGCCACTTCAAGCTCCACTCTCATAATTGATCTGTCAAAATGCTTTGTCTTACATTTTCGAAGTCCCTGTTTCAGTGCTTTGAACATTTGTGGATATTTAGGCAGCACAGAACAAGACCAAAATGCTAACGACAAAAATCCAAGCGAGGCTGTCTGACCAAGTTTAATCGCACTCCTCCAGAGCTGAATGTGATAGAAAAGCAGCTCAGTTGACTCAAAGAGCTGAGAGGAACTCTGGGAATGTAAGGATAAAGGGATACATCACCCTGCAGTCTTTCCCATTTTTGCACCAAAACAGCTACGCTGCTGCATTTCCAGCCTGTACGCTGCTCAATAATTCAACTGTTTGTACCTGTGAAGTGACGGGGTCTCATTCTGAGGCCCTAAACTGATGTATAATTAAATGGCAAGCCACATGAAAGTGCATATGAAATCAAGTCAGGATCTCCTTATAGATTCAGCCTGCCAGAGCCATAATGGCACCACCTGGAATGTTTATAGAGTTTAGAGTGCTTGATTTATTTTACCTAGATTCTTTCAGTTTTGCAAGTAAAAATGTTTGAAGATGCTTACCAGGTCCTTTGATTCCTGTTATTCTTAAACTCGAGACATTTGTTTACCGTGTTGATGTATTTCCTATTTAAATTTGCGAGACATGTCAAAGAGGTTGTCCTTTTTTTGCTAGCATTAGCAAGTGGTAAATAGGCTGTGTCTCATTTGTCAGCCGCATGCACCATTAATTCAGAAACGTAACATCACATGCCATACTAAGGAAAGAAATAGCAGTAATTTACACATCAGGAAGAATAATAGACTTTTATAAATGTTAGAACTGTTAATTTTTTTTTAAACGAGACATCCTCGATGATGGATGTGACCAAAAAATGCAACCACTTGATGGTGCAGCTTTTAAAAATGGAAAAGCTATAGACCAATTTTGTGAAGACGTCACAGTTATGTCACTCGTAGCTGCGCGCGCATTGTGGTGGCAGAAAAACACTCGTAACAAGTGGAGTGAAACGGAAAAAATGCACTGAATAACAGATAAAATTTATTGTTGTTATTGTTGATTTAACTCAACTATAGTGAGTTGCCAGAAGTGTGAAATGTAAACTCAAAAGAGAGAATGATGAGTTGATTTTATCATTATCGAATTGTGAGATATAATCTCGGAATTGCGAGAATAACGTCAGAATTTTGAAATATAACCTCAAGTTTACAATTTTTATTCTTTTGTTCCATGGTTTCCATTGACCGCCATTTGAAAACTCTCATTTTCTGCAGCTAGCTAGGCCCCACACACCAAATACGTCATCACTGTTTGCAAACACTTAACTGGTCTATAGGCTTAATTCAAATTAGCATACTACCATACTACACTTACCATTTCTACCATATATACAGAAAGTAAGGTAGTGTGCTTTTGCTAACATAAGTGAGCAGTGGGTGATATTGAGTGCACACTTTTTTAGTGGTCTTGTATTTTTTCCCATACAGATTTTTCAAGTCTTCATCAAAGAGATATATGTCAAGAAGCAAATCAACGAGCTTCGAGGTGAATCACATTACAAACTTTGCTCTGAAGCCAAAAAGTATTGACATTTTTGCCAATCTTGCCAATTTTATTTTATTTTTTTTGCAGTGTTTCATGGGACTGGGAGGTGCTAAAAGGTTCTTTTGCCACAATTTGCTTGTTTCAACTCTCTAATTAGTGAATATTTCTCTACAGAATTAGGGGTAATGCATTTTTTTCATCAGGAATCTCACTATTACACAATTATTTAAAAACAGGTTAAAGTCATGTGGACTGATGACTGATTAACAAGCTTGTCTATCTTTAGTGGTTTAAGTACTTGTTAAAAATTAGTTTCCGTATAGAGAAAATTAATAAAATCTTTACTTCTAGAACCCAACTGTTGTACTCCATTGGGGGAGGGACCTTTTAAATCTAGGGAGCATTTGATTGGACAAAAGATTTGTTGAATGCAAGCTGAGTCAGTAGAATTTTCCTGATATTTTCCCAGTTTTATTTATTTATTTATTTTTTTCAACTTTTAAGATTACGTTAGCATATTAAAGGAAAAGTTCACTCAAAAATGAAAATTCTGTCATCATTTACTCCTCGAGTAGTTTCAAACCTGAATGAATTTCTTTGTTCTGCTGAACACAAAGAAAGATATTTTAATGAACGTTTGTAACCAGGCTGTTTTGAACACCATTGACTTCCATAGTAGGAAAAAAAAAATCAATGTCAATGGGGTCCAAAACAGCCTGGGTACAAACTTTCTTCAAAATATCTTCCTTTGTATTCACCAGAACAAAGACATTCATGCAGGTTTCGACCTACTTGAGGAGGAGTTAACGATGACAGAATTTTCATTTTTGGGTGAACTATTCCTTTAACAACCCCAAAGCTAACAGAAGTGCACTAACAGCCACAAACATCTAATTTAGATTTAGACTCTAGGCATTCAGAAGGTTATTCATCTTTTGCCGAGGCACTGAATGAAACTAAATCCTTAAATCACAATAACCAACATTTGCAAAATACATCTCTCTCTGGTTTCAAATCAAGCCCATGTTCCCTCTGTTTTAGATGTACGGGGGGAAAAAAGCATGACAGACGCAGGTTAGCTGGCGCTGCTCAGATCTTTGCATCTGTCCAACACCGAGCTCTAATATCTCCACCTCGCAGGCAGCAACAGGGGCGGCTTAGAGCTGTGTGCTCTTCTCTGAGCTGACTGTGAAGTTAAGACTGTAGTGTCAGTCCTTCTTTTCTGTCTTTTTCCTCCCCTAAGAACGAGTGTGTGGAGTTGGTAAGTGAACGCATTACGCCGGGAGCTGGGAGAGCCAGATAAGAACCTCAAAGCAGATCTATATGTCCGAGAGTGAGCAGGCAATCCGGAGAATAGGAACTCGACGAATCCTATGGATTTCGCAGCACGGATTTTCACGAGGAGTGTGTAACAAGCTACTGAGTCGTCCTATTAGCATAATGTTAATGGTGAAAGTGGAGGAGTAGATAAATAGGAGAGCATTACTCTGGTTAAATCTCTTTTCTGAAGGAGCCAGATGCCTCTTTCGCATCAGATGGCTGTAAAAGTAATGCCTCATTTCACATATTCATTCCCCAAAAATTGAATCGACTTGCATTCCGACTGCAAAAACACTTAATTTCAGTCAATTGGTAATAAACAGCATGAGTTTTAATTGATTTCACCACAAGCTGAGAGCCGTTCAAAATAGTGCTCATACAGATAGTGTTCGTCGCAACAATTGTTTTGCAATTACTTCCCATGTATGGAGCGCTATGTGACTCAAGTCCATGTTGTCATTTTCTTGTGTCATTTTGCATCTCGTGCCCCCCTCTGTGCAAACAAAAAGTTCTGGTGTGAAACGATGACAATCTAAGAAATATGAGGAAATATGAGTCGTGACTTCCTGTCGTGATGTCATCATATCTATGAACACTGTACCTTTAGTCACACACAGACACAAACTTTTACACACACATATAAAATAACTAGCTTAATAGGTATATATAAAAATTCTCTCTCTCTCTCTCTCTCTATATATATATATATATGAAGAGTTCATTTGCAAAAACAGAACTCCATATTTAACAATTTTCAAAAATTATGTTTTTTCATTGTGCATTACAATTAATCTCAATTTAACTGCATTTGGGCTATTTTATAAAAATAAAAATACAGCTAACTAACACAATAAAACACAACAAAAACATAATGATAATAAATGTTACAATACATATTAAAATATTACAATTATTAAATATAAAGTTTAATTGGTGTCAGATAACCCTTTCTTACCTAAAAAGGAATATATAAAATATAAAAAATTATAATAATAGTAATAAAATCCTATAATTAATTATTATTATTTATTATATAAAAATAATTTTATATATATATATATATATATATTACTAAATATTATTTAATTGTCAGAAATCTGTTTCATATCTGAAACTCTTTCCTGAAAATGTCTTAAAATTAAAAATTAGAAACATTCAAGTGTAAATATTTTTTCAACTTGTTAATCAGGGATCAATGGTTGCCGATCAATAGAATAAATGCAATATTTAGCAAATAACGCCCGCAGCTGAAGCCGTTTGGGGAAGCATTATTCGATTTGATGGTGTTTAACGAATTCATAAAAATGAATAAAGATGTCGATTTGGACAGAATACAATTAAGTGCACTTTTAATGACCTGACCATCAAAGACTCCCTTTCATGAATTTTCATCACATCTCCACCATTAGGTGAGTAAATTAAGTGGCTGATCAAAAATGAAAACAAAAAGAGCCCAGCTTCCCTCAAACTGTATAATTAATCACATGGTACAAGTCATTTAATGATGGAACTCATTTGCTTCAGATCCACATCAATATTGAAGAAAGATCCCAACCCTATAACCAACTGAACGACAGGCTCCCATGACAGGAAATGACAGCGTACCCTGGATACAGTCAGTGCTGGTTTTGGGGTTTGGGTTAGGGAGGGGTCGTGGCACACACACACACACAGAGTTCCCCTGAAGAATGGAAGCACTGTGTCACAGCCTCCGGGTTGCTAACCAGGGCTGGGTCTTTGACAGGGAGGGGCTCTGGACGACTACATTTAAAATATATGAAAGTAAACAGGAGGGCAAAAATAGATTCTGTGGTCTTTAGGAAACACCACAGAAAGAAAGTAGAGAAAGAGAGGAGGCAATAAAGGGAAGTTGAGAAATTCACAGTAATGTCGTATTTCGGTCTCATGCGCACTGAAGAAATTGAAATCACATGTGCTGCAGAAAATTGTATACTCAATGTCAAACATGACGTATAACGTTTATTTGCACATTTAGAGTGATATTCGAGTGAATCTGGCAATGTATGTAAACATAAAATAAGTAATTCAGGTTCTAAATGCTTTTTGGTAAACACAGCATTCCAGTCTCATTTATTTATTTATTAAACACGGAAGTAAGCCATTTCTGGTAATAGCGTGAGACATACCCCATGAATATCGTCAGAATATTCTTGTAAGGTTTTCTCAAATTTACAGTAACATTTATAGAATCTGGTCTTTAATAATGTTTCCATAATATTTACAAAATGATAAAATGGAATGTTCTCTTAATGTTTGCACATCCAACAAAAACTTTACTATTTAACTATTTGTGCTACAAACCAGTGTGTTTATGATTATACTGAATTAAAATATAATAATAATAATAATAATAATAATAACTGGAAGTGACTGACATCAGAAGTTTCACACATTAAAGTTACAAATAGCCACGCACTCTAAAATTAAAAATACGCGATATGGTAACTGCACAGTACGTAGGGTGTAAAACTGTTAACCTTAGTTCAATCATGACAAATCTCGGACGATTTTATCGTGGTGATGGATATGAGAATGTTATTGCTGCTTCTGCAAGCAAGTACAGGAACTTGCTCTTGCCAATGCATATGGCAATACTATGCCATTAATATTTATACTGCTGCTTTACAAATAGCATATAAAATAACCCGTAGCGGATCAACACAGGTGGAGCTGGGGAAGATGGAGGGTAAACGCTAAAAGTGTGCTGCAGGAATCTTGAGTGAATGCTAGTCAGCCGTATAAATGCAGTAAGCTCATTTGCTGCATATGCAGCATGAACCAATCAGCTTTTGCCAAGTCGTTTAATTGGTTACGTTACCAAACATGAAAATGATCCTGTCTTTTACCCACCTTTGAAGCATCCTAGGTGTATGTGACTTTCTTCTTTCAGACGAATCCAATTGGAGATATAATAAAAACTGTCCAGATTCCTCCAAGTCTTTGAATGGGTTTAAACAGGTGATAGCCGTTACACTTCGAAAGATGTGAAAAAACGTACTGTACGCGTATTTGTAATAAAAAGTCAGCCTGCGCCATTGAGCTTCATGGCGGAACGATATATATTTTACATGTCAGGCACTATAACTTCTAGCAGAAAGATTGTATTTAATAAATGTGTCTGATAAAATAGAGTTGTGATAATAATGTCATAATAGTTGTATTATATGGTATATGGTAACTTTCCACAATGGCACACAGCATTTGTGGTGTAATGTTGATTACCACAAAAATTAATGTGTCTTTCCCTTTTTATTAATAATGGTTATAAATTAACAAAGGAGCAATCTGTGTTACAGTGATGCAAATACAATGGAAGTAAATGGGGCCAAATCATTAAAATATTGAAATACTTATTGTTTCAACAGTACAGTCACAACAGCTAAACAATATGTGTTTGCTAACTTTTCTTTTGGTGTAAAAATATATTTGTTTAATTGGCTGCCATGACAACATAATATCTAAAACCAAAAAAAAAAAAGACTGTGAAAGTGTCTTCAAAGCTCATAATACACATTTCATCATAAACATTAATGTAATTGCTTTTATAAAATTATAAGCTTCACATTTCTATTTCTATTTGAATCCTTGGCCCTATTGACTGTTGTAAGTGTCTTCTACTGTTTGTTTGTTTTCCTAAAGTAAGCAATAATTTATAGCAATCAACAATATGCCATAAATGATGCCAATCGAGCTCAGCTTGTATTTAACGTGGAATATGTGCGTATTTTAAATAATCCACATAATGCTTATACAAACATCTCCAGTAAAGAACTTGCAAAAATATCAGTGTTTCATTCTCACTTTGTGTACATTCTCAGACTAAGATGGTGAATCATTAATTACAGTAAAGTGGATCTTAGTCATCTTTCCAAACATGCTTACTCAGAAATGCATGATGAAGAAATGCACGCTTTGCATGACAATGAAAGTATAGGCTAGTAGCTGTAAATCACTGAGATAACTGCAGGGTGTTCATGGGTAAATGTTGGTGTTGATTCGCTAGCTCCTTTCACGTCTGTGTTTCGTGAAAATGCCTGGTTAGGCGTTTTAAGCTGTTTCTGGGAGGGCTTCTAGGCTTCTTTTTCCCTAAGAAACATAAACGCGCTTCTCTTTAACGTTAGCGCTCACTACAGCGTTAGATGTTTAACAAGACAACCAGACGATTTTTTTAGTCCTCATCACGGTTTGCTGCCTGTCTGCTATTATTGAAACCCAACAAACCCCCTAAACGCGTTCTAGCACGTGAATCGCAAGCCTACCTAGCATAAACGCTGGCAGCGATTTTTACCCAGTGCGATGCTATCAGTCCTGGCAGCTGCATTGTGCTAGCAAGCGCCATCCAAAACACGAAGGCTGGGGGGAGGTAGAGCACGCAGAGAGGATGTGGAAGTGGTTAAAACCGTTGAGGCCGTGGTTGAGAAGGTAGTGTCATGCGGCTACTGCTGGGAAACAGTCGTTAACTGGGTGTAGAAGTCACTATTTCGTTCATAACAAAACAGAGATGAAACAGAGAGGTATAGACCATTCTTATAGCTGGCCGCTTGTGAGAAACACAGGACGTTGGGTATGAAAAGTTCAAGCATGTGTCTTGCTTTACAAATTGCTGCCTGGAATGACACATGACACTTACAAAGACACAGACAGGACTGATTCTTTAACAAATTAAACTGACCCTTTCTACCAACAAAGTAAAAAAGAAATACATTCATTAGTATAATTTATTTATTATGACACATGATTTTAATTTGCTGAATAAGGTCAGGAAGGTCAAGGCCTCAGGCCAGGGGCCTGAATGCGTTGTTTTATGTTTATCTGCTATTCAGGTTAAATGAGAGTTTTAGACATTTAAAATGCAGTTTAAAACTGTCATTTTGTAGCAATAAATATTAAATAAAACGTGCAACAACAGTTTTGAGGTTAAATATTTAATAAACAGCAAAAAATACTTTTATCTGTTTATTAAAAAATAATAACCTAATGCCAGAAGAGTAACAAGATTGCAAGTAACAGGGTTGCAGATTTAGCCTAATGTAAGCTAGTTTGACATTCATTGTTGGTTTGTAGTAAATTATAACATTATAATTCACGTAAATGAAAGAAAAAGGTTTCGCCAAAATCCCCACTTTAAGAAGAGAATATGTGAATAGTTTAAAACTGTCATTGAGTTAATGTGTTTTATTTTCTACAGAGTTTTTGCAACCCTGTTACCACAATTTGAAAAAGATGTTTTAAATACAGTTTTAACTCTGATTTGGTGATTTTGTAATTTTGTAACAATACATAATAAATAAACATAAAATGATGGATTAAAATGCAACATCCAATAACAGTAACAGGGTTTCAAATTTAGCCTAAACTAAGTGAGTTTGGGATCTAATAATGGTTTGTAGCAACTGATAAAATTATTATTCCAATAAATTATAATTCTAAGAAAAGAAAATTGTTTGTTTTATACATTTTTATAACAATAATTTGATTAAAGTTGAAAACGTTGAAATTGTGCCATTGTACAAACAACGAATTATGTGTTTTTTTTTTTAGGTCTTGCAACCCTGTTACCACAATTTGAGACATTTTAAATAAAGTTTAAAACTGTGATCTAGTGATTTTGTAATTTTGTATTGATTCACATTAACTAATCATCAAATTACAAACAAATTATGTTTATTTATTTAAACAAATAGGTCAGAATAGTAACAGGGTTGAAATATGCTATGCTAAAAAGGGAGAATTACGGCAATGTTTTAGGAATATCTAAAAAGCATGTAAAGTATGTATGTAAAGTTTAGGATGTAGAAACTGGTACAAATATAATTCCTAAAAATTAATTTGTTACAATAATTTGTAACAGCGATGAAAATGATGATATTATGTCAGTGATAAAGACCTCTGAGGAGGATCAGACCAATATCACCACCTTAAGAAGGGGATACAAGCATCTGATGTGTTTAAAACTTTCTACTTTTTAAGCTAAGCTGATTTCATATTAGTTAATAGTCTAATATCTATTAGTTTTAACAACAAAAGCATGAGAATTGTGTCTCTAATTAAAAAATAATCAGACACCCAAGCATATCTTTTTTGTGGAAAGTACCAAAAAGAAGGAAGTGCCCCGACAATAAATTGATTCATAAATTACACCAAAGATTACCATACAGCATAAAGTACAGTAGGCGCAAGCTCTTGCACTTTTATTTAAAGATAATTTCACACCTCCACCTTCCTGGTTGCCTCCGGGTTAGTCATATCAAGGAAGTGAAGGTGCTAGCTTGTCTGAGGCGTTGGATAAGCTCATTTGAAGACCATCACAGGCTCACGAATAAAAGTAGGATGACTGCGGAAAGGAGACGATTAAAACGAGAACCGTAAGATACTTCTCTAAACCTGATCTCGACAGGGGGCTATCAGAGAACTCTTAATCCAAAGCTCGGATTGATCCACAACTCCCTCACAGGTTTCGATTTTGCGGGAAGCCATTCAAGTGAGAGGGATCATACTGTATAATTAGACCCACGTCCCTCCGTATTCAAAAGCACCTCAGGCCTCTCGTCTTAAGCTTAAGATATTGAGGGTAATTGGCCTTTCTGATGTATGTTAATCCAGAAACACAGTCCTTAACGTTGCGATGTCTGATTGACGGATAAGAATTCGCCTCCTCAATGTTTTCTTTTTCATGCATATCATTTTTGCATCCACAGTTCTCTGACCTTCCATTGCAGCCAATTTTAAAGGTCAGATGTAAAATTTCTGTAATAATGAATATTTTTTTTTTAACAGGTTACCTTAAAGTTCGTCCGCTGTTGGACGCAAACCGGTGCCTTATATAACTCGTTATATTTCATGCATGACAAAATTACCCAGACTGGAATTATTTTAGAAATAATGAACCATTAATCCTACAAAACTGAACCTGTCTTCTTGAATATGACTTTATTTACTGTGGAACCAGCATTATCTTTCTCTGGGGCAGAGGATGTCACATGAATGCAGGAAGGCTTGTTTGACTCGTGTGTACAAACTACCCCCTCTCGGTCCTGGGGGTGAGCGATGCATCAGCGGCCGTGCATGGCCTACATGCTCACTCAAGCACACTGCAGTGTGGCTCCAACCTTGCCTCTCTGCAACTGTCCTCTTGTATATGTATTTTGCTTGCTTTGTGCACAACCTACGGATTTCTTGCCTTTTGTAATGCGGCAGAGTCAAAGCAGTTTTTGCTGAATTTTTTTTAAGTATTAGAGTGTTCCTAAATGAAAACGGTATTTATGAATTAGTCACACTCTTGCTTTAGTCATAGTAAATTATGCAGAATATGCTGTATACCCTATACTCACTTAGGCTTTTGAGAGCCTAACAGCAAATGGTAACCACAGGAAAATTTAATATATAGTTATTGTTTTGGCAATAGAAAAAGTTTTATCTAATTATAGATTTTAAAGTTATATTTATATATATATATATATATATATATATAAAACTTTACAATTTAAAGGTCAAATTTTAAAGGTTATAAAGGTCAAAATACAAATTTTATATATATATA
>JAUMHE010000079.1:9089665-9105915 GCA_032359235.1 Enteromius mattozi
AAAGACTGGCATGAAATGCTTAGAGAGCTTAGAATACTCAGATAGATACTGATTTAGGAGTAAATTGCAGTGGTCTCATTTTTTTTCCAGAGCTGTATATATATATATATATATATATACACATCCCTTGTTCAACAGTTCTTTAAAGTACAATTTATAATGTTGTATAATAAATAATTATCACTGTAGTATGGTTTTGCTATATGTAGTGTGGTTTTGCTACTGCACCAGTATTTTTGGTATATTTAATAGAAGCTAAAATTTTACAGTTTTAAACCGTGTATAAAAATCCACCCGCCTTTTGATACAGAATCACAACTTAATATTAATACCCGCTGTGTCAACCAGCGAATAACCCCAAAACAAAATAAAATAATATTTATAAAATAAAAATATTTGTTTTCCTGGTGTGATACTGTAATAGTATAAGCGGTTTTCTTTTGACTGCTGTTTCTGGGCATAATTTCCACAAAATATGATTAAAAATGCAAGTACTGTATATACACATCAGTACACATGAATTGAATTAGAGAACCGCAGACACACACACTGCATCTAGACAGTTAGCTGTAGAGCTGACCTAAACCTGCTTGACCTCTGCTGGACGACATGCTGTTTATTTGAATTAGTTTGATATTCTTTTTCAGCATCAGGGCCTGCTGCGTCTTGTGTTTACTCCTGAGAGACGTCTGAAAATAAATTTCCCTTTATAAACGAGTATAAACTTGCTAATATACTCATCCCAGCAGAATTATGAATGGTAAGTCACTGTGGTCTTAAAGGGACGGTACACCCAAAATGAAAATTCTTCATTTGCTCACCATTATATCTTTCTAAACTTACTTTGTTTCTTCAGCTTCTTCTTTACTTTTTTTTCCTACACAGTGAATAGGGACTAGAAAGGCCACAAAAGTATCAGAAAACATGATATGCATGCTATATTGCAAATCGTCTAGATTCATATGATGGTTTCTCTGAGAAAAAGAGATATGATTTTAATATGGTATTAGCTGAAAACATCCAGTAACGCTGCAGTAATGTTTGAGGTCATGTTTGAAACCCATCAACTCTAGTCACATTCATTTTATTGTATAGAAATGAGCATCTTAGACATTCCACACAATAACTCTTCATGTTCACACTAAATAAAATCATTTAAGTTTGGAACAACACTGAGAGTGAGAAAAAAAAAATTCAACTATTCATTTAGATCATTAAAAATTTGAAATGAGAACGACTAGGAACATTTTCTGCTTAATATGAAAAAGACATCACTACTAGGTTGGCGTTTTCTCGTTTACTGATCAAGCGCAGCCAGAATATATTAAAGGCAACTCATAGCTCTTCATTTTTAGAAGCTCCATCAACTATTTAAACACAGAAATAGCTGATTTAGCTGGTTACGTTTTTGAGAACTACTTGAATCTCGTACATATTAATACACTCCATGAGCCATGAGGCACTTCATGGCTATCACCACAGACGCTTGTTCAAACGTTGTTTTGGATTTGTCAATGCCTGTGAATAATTATTTGTCCAAAAGACGAACTTAAATGTGGCTTTGACTGCCAGATGTGGTAAACGGAGCTGAAGGCTCTGACAAGCCTGACAGCGACTTTGACGTTAATCTGACTGCTGTGTAACGGTCGCATCGTCGTGTTTGTATTCATGCATAATTGCCTAATTAGTTTTAATGTAATATAGCTATAATTACTTGTCATTACATTCGTCCCCGGACCACTAATTTACTGTTATAAAAAGGAATTTGCCCGTAATTCCAGGTGAACGAGAGCAAACGGGGAAAAGGTAGCCCTGTGACCTCGCACAAAGCTGAGATTTATCAAGAGTTTGCGCACGGAGGGTGTTAAACAGCTGTGTTTACGTTGACCAGTTCTGGGAGTATTAGGTAGCACTGCAGAGACTCGCCAACGCTATTGACCAGCCGCTAATCATCTGCGCCCTGTATTTTATGTGTCACTTGAGTCCATTAATCAAACTCTCAACCTGTTTTTCTTTGGATTGTAATTCATTTGCTCAGTCTATTGAGTGAATCTTTTCAAATGCACAATGCTAACCAATGCTGCTCAACACATACGTGACTGAACCTACGCACATTTTCATTAATAAATAATTGCAGGACATTGGTCAGATGATAGTCTATGGAAATTGTTTCTGCAATGGCATACAGTAATAACAACAGAAAAAGGTTATTGTGACTTTTTATCTTACAATTTGGACTCGTTTTCTTGCAATTCTGAGTTTATATCTCACAAATCAGACTTTTCTTTTAGCAGTTTGGAGAAAAAGTATGTCACGTTTCTGAGAAGAAATGTCTGAATTGCGAGAACAGAATTCTGTGAAATAGGTCGCAATTACCTTTTGAAGTTTTTTTTTTTAATTCCGTGGTAAAAAATAAAACAGATTGCAAGATGTAAAATTTGATGTAAAAGAATTCTAAGGAAACAGTGTAAAAGAATTCTGAGGAATAAAGTTGAAATTGTGACAAACTCAGAATTCTGAGGGAAAAAGTCAGAATTGAGAGATATAAACTTATAATTCTCAGACTGGGAAAGGTCAGAACTGTGAGATATAACCTCACATTCTGAGAAAAGTCAGATTTGTGAGATATGAACTAAATTTGAGAACAAAAAGTCAGAATTTTGAGATTTTCGAAATTACAGAAGTCAGAATAGCGAGAATTGGAGTTATGAGTTCAAAATTTTGACTTTTTAAAGTGAAATTCTGACAAAAAAGGCAGAATTGCGAGAAAAAAAGTCAGATTTATAGGACAAAAAAGTGATATGAAATATTTTTAGAAGCCTAAGTAAAATAACATCTGCCATTTCTATTTATAAAAGCCTAGCCATCATATCCTCAATTTGGTCGAGGGGTTGCAACTTAAGGTCGTTTCATTTGTGAATTGCAATAATATTAATGACTGCAATTATGATCACAATCACAACAGTGCTTGTGTGCCGATCTGCATACCATCATCGCAACATGTTTTTCAAAATCAGCATCCAGTTTCCCAGTCTATAAACCGCTCTACTGACTTAATGCAACGGCCTTTTTCATTATGCTAAAAATGTACTTCATTTGGCTGAATTGCAGGCGCAGAACGCAAGAGTCATTTCATGTAATTTCTTGGATGTTTCCCAGCACACATATTATTGGCTTTTTATTCAAAATACTCCAACGCAAGCAGGTAAATGGAACAAAACTCTTACTGTGAGCCATCAGCGGCCAGCATGAATCCCAGCCATTAGTTCATTCTCATTCATACTGTACTGAGTGTAGGGCGGAAAATGTTTATGCAATATTTACACAGCCACCGCGTGTCCAGATTTAATCTGCTCGTGGTATATGGGAGTTAATGCGGATGCTAATGGATTTTAATGCCCCTCATGAAAAGTGACGTTTCGAATTGGTGCTTATTTAGCTACAAAACCATCTACCGTGTCTAAAAGAAACATATGGCGAAGAATGTCAGCTGGATGATGCAGTTCACGTGCTCTTGTTACAGGTCACTGCTCGTTGAGCATGTAGATTATGTGTGCTTTCAAATGTGTAGGCATGCGGCGCATATGTATGCATTTCTGTGAAATCTGGGTCAGTTCCTATAGCTAGAAGACCTAGAAAGACTGAAAAGGTAGATTAAAACTATGCAAAACCACATAACACAAATAAAAGCATTAACAATTTGCACTCTGATATCGCCTGTATATTGTCAACAATTTCTGAAGATTTAGCCACTTCGAGAAGAAAGGCTAGGTAGAACTCATTCCCTGCTTTTCAGTTTACACCTCAACGGCACAATAAGCAATATTTACCCCGAGTTTACAGTCTGAATTGAATGTGATAAAAAAAAGGCGTTTACCGTGAAAGGCAAGAAAGTAAGGCACTCAATAAGCGTGACCGCTTTAGTTCGATTCACTTACAAATGACTCTTATAAACAAGTTCTTTTAATGAATCAACAACATGGGCAATAAGTGTAGTCCGATTCACTAACAAATTGATTTTATGAACAGGTTCTTTTTAGTGAATCAACATGTGCGCAAGTAGTTCGATTCACTCTTATGAACAGATTCTTAAAAACATTCACAAAATGATTCACAAATTTGAGCTGCTTTTAAGAATTCATTCAAAACATCTATGAACTCATAAAGCAGTTACTATGTGTGAAAAACTCGTCAATGTTGTTATTGAATCTGTAGGTGGCGACAAATAACACTAATTTGTCCAGGAATGAAACACAACTACACGTTTTGGTTTTCCTGCTTCGGCTTCCTTTGGAACTACTTTCATTGGGAGAGACAAATATAGACTTGCAATGATGTATCAGAAATGTAAGTTACTTAATATTAACTGTATTATAGAAGGTTGATAGAGCTTAAGATTGTAGCAAACGAATCGAAACGAAGAGCTTCAGAACTGAATCAAGAGTTGAATCAGGAGATATCTATCAGTATCGACCATCCCTAATGACGTTTATTCAAAATTTGAACGCAATGCATGTTGTGTGTTATGAAAGTAAACACTGTTAATTTATGTTGATTGAATGCATAGAAATAGCTGTTAAAAAATTGCTCTCGAACAGCAGTCTTATCACTCATCTCTCTCTCTTCCTAATGTCTGCGCTTGAGAGGGAACGATCTGATTTGACGTTATGAGAACGTCTGCTCCAATATCCTAAACGTGTCTCACGCTGCAGCAGCGATCACAGTATATCTCCTCACTCAGATAATCCTTATTACATACGTGTCGCCCTTTGATCAAATCAAACCCATTTTGTTCAGCCTATGACCTTGACTGAATCTGCCACTAGGCAAAAAAATGAGACTTGGGCCATGTTTGTTCAGAAATAAAGATGTATTACGAAGACTATTGTATAAAAAGAGAAGTAAAGCTTCACAGGTAAGCCCTGACAGTGACTTCAGTAGCAGGCCAACTCTGAAAGGCCCATCTGCCTGGGAGGTTTTTGTATGGCGCGCCTCCATCTTGCCTCGCCTGACCCCCTCTAAGTACAGCCTTTGAGGTTTCTCTGGGGTTTAAAAATACTCTCCGCCAAATTCTTCTCTCTCACTGGCTTCAGATGGCAGGCGAATCTGAGCGCTGAGCTTTCCACATAAACATTGACAATTTTTTTTTCCTCCTTCTTTTTCCCCTCATGATTTGGAACAAGAGAGTTCCAAAAATATCAGGTGTGAACAGAGAACACCAGTGTGCTCACCTCCGTCTGGAGCACATGTCTTTCCTAACACACCGACGGCACTCTGCTTCACAAAACCAATGCATGATACAATACACTTGACGTTCCTTCAAACCTATATGTAAAAGCGTCATATTTTCATTTAATGAGTCCATGTGAAATCAAAACTGGCTATATTTTATTTTGTTAGCTCACATTGCTATTTTTGTGGTGAACAATTCATTCGTTCAAGTCAATCCACAAAATAAATTAGTTTGTATTTAAATGAATCAGTATTTATTTTTGAATGAAACGCCTACTTTACTACATTCAAATCAATTCAAAGTCGAAAAACAAGCAACGCCCTCTATGTTCATCGTTAAGTATTCTGTTTTTCTTGGAAGTATACGTCTAAATATGAAAGTACAATCGGTCGCAAACTTACGGTTCACACAGACTTTTAGTAAACACTAAAGTCATTCACTGAAAGGAGGGCCATTATGTTGTTGTTTTGAAATGTTATGTATAAAGATATCATGTAGAATACACACTATTTTTTACAAAAATTCAACCTAAACACATATCGACCTATTTCTTCCATCTCAACACAAACAAAATAATAGATTGAATAATAATAATAATAAAAAAAACCATTGCAGCACTTATATGCAGGTGAATCTGCTATTTCAAATGAAAATAGTTGCTTTACTTCATTTCCTATCTTACTAGCATTAGTGTTAGTAACAAGATGACTTATCTGTGAAAACTACTAAACGCTATGTTTCAAATCTTATCAAGCACGATAAACCAACATATTATGAATGTTAAATCAGAACTTATCGAGTTTTAAACATGGCTCCTCTGAAGACTTGGTTGATGTCACTTCCTCTTGAGCAGGTTTTATGATTGTTTAAAGTGACAGTGCACTGCTATTGTTCAGAAAATAAGTGCTGTGACAAACATAATTTTTTAACTCAATCCTAAATGTTTTTAAAATAAATTTAATCTGGTGTGATTAGGAAAACACAATACATTTTTGATCATTATCATGTTAGGTAGTAATACATTTATTTATTAATAATATTTCAGGTTTTACAGTGCGATTTAGATTATTAGAAATATGTTGTAAACAAAAAAATGCATTTCATGAGAAATAAGAGTATTTCATGAGAGCATGAGAGAAATACAAAATATGTATTTGTCTTATTTTGGATTGCCTTTAGCAGATATGCTAATATTAGATTATGAAGCCACCAGTGAATTGTCGAGCGCTTGATTCACAATATTTGTGTTAATTATTCAAAGAAACCATGTTAATTCATATGCTACTGATGAATTTAGTAATATATTTTCCCATCTCATCCCTTTACACACTGTACATGCGGAAACACTTCAGATAAATCATTTTTTACTGCCTTGTTTCTGCCTGCAGCATTACAGTTTTTACTATGTATCATGCCGCACGCTCTTGACTTAGCTTACAATTAGCTCCATTTAAGCTCCCAAAATGGGGCTCATCTCAAAACAGAGGGGGTAGTGCTATCCCCAGCAGCAATAATAGAAATGGCTAAAGCAGCATGCAGTATCGAAGTGCAGCTGTCCCGTCTAATGAGATTTTAAAGTGCTCCCATAATGCCTCATAAATGGCCCCTACATGGGGAATTATATGCTGGGAATGGGGAATCTGATTGGTGTTCCAGGGGGCGGGGGCGTCTGTCGTCCCGGCTCTGTGTTATCGCGCAACAATGAGCCATGCAATAGAGCGTCACAGTTATTTGGGACAGTGGCCCTGCCAGGCACACCCATTCACTACACATACAATCATGAATTAGTCCAGCACATGTATCATTTACTGCCGCCGTGTCCTGTGAGCCTCACTCAATTCAGAAGGTTTTGTATACAGGCTGTAAGGGCCAGAACATAACAAAAATCACGCATGACTGTCTTATGCAATAATAACACTACAATAATAATAATGATTAAAAATGACTGTTGTTTTTAATGTAAACAGTTATAATTGTTATTATTTATCATTAATTATTTAATTGATAAGCTTAATTTTTAATTATTGTTTGATGTTATGTTTGTTCATGTGCACCTTTACAGAATGATTATGTATGAGTAGTTTCTTAGTTTATTTTTATTATTCAATATTATTTTAATGTCTAATTGGTTTGTCACATCATAACACAAAAATGCACTGAATTCTATATGTAAAAGCAAAAAAATACAAATATCCTAAAAAAAGTATTTTATGTGAAAAAAAATGTGCTAAATAATGGAATAAAACTAAATACAAAAAATTTAAATTTGTATTTATTTATTCAACA
Organism: Enteromius mattozi; assembly: GCA_032359235.1. Lineage (NCBI taxonomy): Eukaryota > Metazoa > Chordata > Actinopteri > Cypriniformes > Cyprinidae > Enteromius > Enteromius mattozi. The sequence goes on from JAUMHE010000079.1 coordinate 9,097,185, forward strand.
ATTTATTTATTTTATTTTATTCTATTTTATTATTATTATTATTATAATTATTTAATTGAAATGCAATGAAAATGTCTGTCAGTCATGCTAAATACTGTTTGCATGACTCTCCACATTACCACAAAACAAAATATGTCCCAAAAAATAATATAATTTCCAAGTTATTGTATCAAAACAAAACAAAACAAAACGACATTTCCCATAATTTTACCCTACATGCATTTCAGCTTCATGGTTTATGATATTACCACACAAATTAACATGATATTACTACAGTATCTGATACTGTATCATGTTAATATGGGCTATGTACTATGAAACATAATTCTATAGCAGTTTCATACATATGGAATTTTTGGCCTATTCATGTACCATAGTATTTGCACAGTACTCCATGGTACTTCATCGAAATGCCATGATTTGACCATGAAAACAAATCCAGGGGGAAAAAGAAAGGCACACACTGAATGGTTGTCATATTAATTTACCACGATATTTGCATATTACTCACAAAACAAATATCCAGATGTTGCAATTAACAAATACATAAAAATTAGATTTAGCTTTTTCTAGAAATTCTGTGGGATGCATTTACAGGTGTGTAAATGACTAATACAACATTAAACTGCACAAAATGGACACAGATATCAGAAAGACGTTAAAAACATCTTGCATTCACACTTCATACCGACCGTGACCCGAAGAGACGAAAAAACACACCCCCAGTGTGTTTAAGTGTGTTTTTGTGTGTGAATTCCTCATTGTTCCGGGCCTGTACCACTCAAGACTCATACAGACCGCGAGAGAGAGACAAAACATGACTGTATGAGGACTTTGGACACTGTGTGGGTTGTGTCCGTTCTCAACACATCTTTTGTATGAGATATGTAGCCTCTTTGTGTGCCAAGAGACCTTGTTTGCATTAGAATACTCAGTCTGGGGCTGGGCCGTCTCGGGCGGTCACGTGCACACCTCGCTCAGAAACCCCAAAACATACTTGTTTCTGGATGTAACACTGACTTCTCGGGTCACTTCATTTGTTGAATGTAAAATGGAGGAGTAAGTGCAAACCCTCAGACCCAGAACTGCTCATCTTCTCCACAGTCAGATGCCGTTATTGATGTTATGGGTCTCCAGCTGTGGAGCTGAGCGTCACCTGAGGCCTGGCTGTCTCAATCCGTCTCAATGTCTCGCCAGAAACCGACTCGGTAGGAGCCACATGTGTTTCAGGACATTTATAGTCATAGATCCATCAATGAATGAATCTTTGATATAAGAGTGCAATGCATGGCCCAGGCTGGTTTAAGTGATTATTTTTGGAATAGCATACGTAAAATATCTTGAAGATGTAGCTCTTATGGTAAGGGAAAAACAAAAAAACAAAACAGTTTAGCTACTCGTTATTGTAGATCTCTGCCAATAGCATTAAAAAATCCTTATTTTGAAAACAAATATCTTTGAAATATGGATTGTTTACACTAGAGCAATAAAACAAGCAATGTTTATTATGAAAAAAGTGAAAATCTCATTGTATAACCTATTGTTTAAATCATACAAATATTGTACATGTATACCATTATTATGTTTCTAATAAGTGCAGTTTGGAATAGAAAATGTTGTGATCATGCAACATGAGTATGAGTTATTTTAATTAAACAACAACAAATCTAAGTTTTATTTTCTAAAAATATTAAAATAATGCAAAAAGTGATAAAAGGCCAAAACAAATAATAATAATAATAATTAATTAGCAAAAATAAAATCTAGTTCATGTGAATTATTAGTCAATTGCATGAGTTTTGGGGTGGGACTAAATTTTATTTTATATTTTTATTTTGACCAATATTAAATGGGAGAAAGTTTGGGAAAGTTCACTGCTATGGTCATAAAAATAACCAATGTTTTTGTTTTACACTTTTTTGTTTATCAGTCAAAACTATTTGTTACAAATGTAGGTTTTTTGCCCTTAAGTCCTCATATAAGTAATAAAAAAACTTGTAAGTGGCAGTGGATAAATCTGCTAAATGCATTAACTGTAAATATAAAGTCCTGCGCCCATATTTCATGCATTTTTCTGCCAGTTACAGATACGCAGCATGGCCAATAGCATGTTAACATGCATAACGAGTAACCGCAGTGAACATCTCTGAATTCATTTGCTATATTTAGTGTAAGCTTGAAGTGCTCAATTAGAGGCGAAACCCGTCACAGAGCAACACACTAATTACAGAGTATACAAGGGGCAGTTTCACATATATAACCTATTCAACATACAGCAGAGAACGGAGGCCTGATTCTGAGACTTTTACACAAATACACAAGAGTAAGTTGAACGAGGGAAACATCCGTCACAAATGTTGCATGAATGATGGTATGATAATTGCATGGCTGGGTGGAGTTACATGTGACAGCTGAATGCAAATGCTGCTCCGCAGATTCACTGACGATTTATTTAAAGGGAATTTCCCTCTTTGACCTGTACAGACAAGGCGCTTGCTTTCACCTCACGATGCCCTATATAAGGTTCAAAGCTTAGCTTTAACAATTACACTTTTGCGGTTAAAAGGTCAAAATGGCTGCAGATATAATAAGATAATTTCAGTGAAAGGTGGTATTCTGATACACATGGTCATTTTATTTCCAAACCTAGCTGTAAAAACAAAAAGAGGAAAAAAACAGTATCTTTTTTTTTTTTTTTAATTATGGTGGTTAAGCAATAAAAACCAGAAAGATAGTGAGCTTTAAATTCTCCTTTGACGATTCACCCACAATTGGCCTCTGGATTTGGGCCTAAAATAATATGATTTCAAAAATATATTTATTTATTTATACCAGTGTGTTATGAGAAGACAATTATTTCTCTCTTCTGAATCACTGCAGGGCCACCGATGCCCCATTTTCTTTCACAGACTTAAAGGGGAAAATGAAATGAAGTGAAACAAATGGTTTTCTGGAGACCTCAGCCAACAAACCATAATTTTAGTCAATAAAACAGCTTCTGACATCTTTTTCCCCCCTCTCTCCTGACACTTGTTTTAATCACATAAATTATTTTTTATTTAAAAAATATATATCAAATAATAAGCTACACATTTACAAGTTATATGCATAATTAGCTTATACATTTTTATTATATATAGCCTTTATAGAGACAATAACGGATTACAATTTCCTCTATACCAGTCTATTATCACAAACATAATGTTAATTCAAAATGTATGTCTATAGGCTAATTATAGGTTTGTAAACATTCGGGATGCACGTGGATCATGGTTGCAAAAAACTAGCTTTTACGGCTAGAGAATAAAAAATAAAAAAAATTAATAAATCTGATATAATTATTGTTATTCATAGCCTACAAAAAAACAAAAAAACAAACAAAAAAACCCCACACACACTGGCTTGATGGACGTGTCTCTGTGTTCGCTTCTTTGTTAGCAGGCGCCATCTTGTGGCCAATGTTTGCATTACAAATGCTCTTTACGATACAGGCATATTTTTATGGTTGGACATCATTTACATTGTTTCTAGGCCAGGTTCACGTGCACCTGACGAGGACACAAACGGGTTAACAAAACCATAAAGAGTGTCTGACCTGAATCAGTGACATGCTTTTGCTCGTGTTTATTTCACCTGTTTGAAGCTCACAGCAAGATAAAACACAACAACTGTATTGTTCAAGCCATCCTTTATTATCATTTTTTAAGTTACACTTGCTTAAAATACACCTGCTTAAAATGAAGCATCTATTAACTGAATTGGGGAGAAGAAAACAAAATAGCAAAAGATAGTTTGATGATAGTTTGATGCAGCGCAAAGTAATCTTTGCCCTTATTTTTTGGTTGTTTGAACATAAAAGCAGTCCCTTCCACTTACAAAGATATCAGATACTCTAATTTAGATGCAATAAGGCCATGCTTTGATACGGTTTCCAAACAATACACCAAAAACAAGGTCTTCGTGGTCTTATTTTACAATACATTCAAAACGCAATTTGTTAGCCTAAAAATCAAATCATAAAGCAAATCCTTTACACGTCAATAAACATTATCAATATGCACAGATTTCACACAAAGAGCATCATTATACATTATTATAACTTCCAAAATGAACCCTGAGGCAGAAACGTACGTTCTTATGAATCAATTATCCACAAAATAACACAAACAAAAAAACATTGAATTTTTATTGTACAGTGAAACTCAAACGTAAAATAAGAATTCAAAAGCATTTAAAAACAAAACAAAAAAAAATCTCTCCTTGACACTTGGTGTCAAATTAGCAGAAACATTTTGGCCCCCAAAAGTGCTTAAACCTCTAGGGTGGCGGCAGGGCCGTTGGTGGTGCCCTCGGTGCTGGGTTTGTCTCCCTCTGCTGGTGGAGCCTCAGCAGTGCTGCTCTCTTTAGCTTGCTGCTCGCTGCCAGAGTTGGTCTTGTCACTGCTCTCTGCGGCTTTGCTCTCTTCCACTTTGCTCTCTTCTGCTTTGCTCTCTTCTGCTTTGCTCTCTTCCGCTTTGCTCTCTTCTGTTTTGCTCTCTTCTGCCTTCTTCTGTTCAGCAGCGGGAGTGCTGTTGGGCACGTCGAGGAGGGCCGTGGTTTCGTTGATGACCTGCGCTGTGTCGTTTGCCGGTGGTGTCTTTACGGCACCGTTTTGCACCGGGAAAGCGCTCTCTAGAGCCGTGTAGAGGAACTGATACTGCTCCTGTGAGGAGTTTACAAGTACTTTAGTGCAACGAAAGAGCAATACAATATGTTCATGGATTGTCTATGAACTTTTATGTTCGCAAACTACACTTAATTTGGGTTAAACTTATTTGAAGTCACCTTTAAGTGCAACATTTCAAATGTGTGACCGTGGACAAAAAAATGGATTATTACAACTGCTAACATCATTATGATTTTTCAGCTGATGAAATTTTCAGTTGATCAAAACATTGTAAAACAGTTTTGAAAGTTGTGGTTTAAGAACATTTACATAGGATCTTTACAGAGTTTATGCCATTGCAAAACTGCAAATTTATCCCCCACAGCCTCGCGTTAAATTCAATATGGCATTTAACCTGACTAAAGTCTATTGTTTTTAAACAAAGCAAGAACTTACGAATATTTCCACCATCCCCTGTCTCTCCTTGCGCAAGTTTTTGACTACTTGGAAGATGTCCACCAGCTTCTCTGTGTAAACGCTGTCTAACATGTTCCATAAGGCACAGAAGATTCCAGTACGTGACGATCCGTTGCTGAAATGAAAGTTTAGAGAAGTTTAAAATCTGACAGTCCATCCACCCATCTCCATCAGGAAAAGTGGCTTTGATGGACTTACTTGCAGTGCACCACGACGGGGATGTTCCGGTTCCTTCTGCTGTTGTCATAATTGCCGTTCTCTCTGATGGCTCTTATCATCTCTATCAGCTCCTGACTGTTCTCCGGAGGCTCTTGGCCTCTCCATTTCAGGAACTGGTACTGATCCACCTTCAAGACCACCTCTGTCTTCTGTTACAGGATTCAAGATGGATTAATGTGTCTCAGAAAACATGTCTGCATCACAGAAACGCAGGCTGAGGAGAAGGATTTTGTTTACCTTTGTGGACTGTATTTCCAGATGCCGTCTCACATACGCTGGGAAGCTTTCTGTCTTTTTTACCTCAATTTCCATGTCTCCGAAGGTTTTCTTTTCATCTCCCCAATACTGAGAGCAATAATCCTGAAACAATAAAAAATAAATATGGCTTTAAAAAACTATCTTTTTATCAATCAATCTATCTATCTATCTGTCTGTCTGTCTGTCTGTCTGCATCTCTCTCTCTATGTGTGTGTGTTATTGTGGGATGTCGTACATTGCCGTCCTCTTGGCAGTCTGTGAGCATGACCAGTGTTTTAGTTTGTTGCTGGTACAGCATCAGCAGGAACTCTGCCGTTGTGTTTGGTAAAGGCCCTTGTGCTGCGATCAGACTCTTGTGACACCAGTAGCCCTGTTGGAAAGCAGTAACAATATTATATATTATATTTACGTATTCTTATCAATTAAACAATTTCTTATTCACTCAACTGTAACTGTATCAAAAAATAGCAATATGTTAGATAATATAAATTAGAGAATCAAGTTTTATACATCAATGAATGAGGCGTTGATGTATTCATTAGATTCTTCCTCCTCGTCTGATGAATAGTCCTCATCCTCAGGGTCACTGGTCTGGTTGCCCTCAATGTCCAGTCTAAACAGGACTCTATTAAAGTCGTCTGGAACAGAAATGCTCACTGGTAACTCATCAAATGCTTATTTATAATGAAAAAAATAAATATGTGTCTCCATATGATATATAGTTTTGTAATATGCATTTGAAACCAAGATCTGCAGATTAATAAAGTTGGTGTTGGTCACTGACATGGGATAACATTTGAGTAGCGGTTTTTCTTCTTGTTGTCCTCGCTGCTTCCCGTGTTAAACGTTCTCCAGTTTTTAAATTTGGGCAGTTTCTTTATAAAGGAAAGCAATGGGGAAACACAATGCATTAACAGTCAGATACACACAGTACAGGACACTTTAGTGTCCAAATGAACAGTCAGGTGAAAATCAAAGAGGGAGGTCAAACCTGGAACTCCATTTCAAGCAAACTGGGGTCAGTGCCATCTTTCTGTCTGAGGGTGTTAAGAGCTGAGTGAAATTCAGACAGTGAAACCTCTGTCTCTCCAAACTGGTTGTGCTCAATCAGAGCAGTGTGGATGAGTATGTACTGGGCCTGTCACAAACAACAACAACACACACAGTTTAATAAGCAAAACAGATCCAAAAACTATCAAAACTATCCAAAGTGTAAAATAAAGGATGTTTTTAAAAATAAAATAATGGGTGCTACAGCTACTTGGCCAGATTAGATTCACACTGAGAAAAAAAAAAACAATATTGAAAAAATAAATAAAATAAATAAATATAAATAAATAAATATTTAGGTATTTATGTCTTTACTTTCTTTCTTGCCTTTTCATTAAAATCGAAATTTTAAGGATAAATTAAAATATGTTCTTTAGCTCATGATTAGATTTACCACTTATATTTCAGATATTATATTTTAGATATAATATTTTATATTGTATATATATATATTCACATTGGTCTTTTTATTTTTTTTTTATTTTATTTTTTTTTTACATTTTTATGAATGTTAAATGGCTAAAAATGAATGACCAAGAAACTGTCAATTCATTGTTAAGAAATTATTATCATCATTAATCTAATCTACAATATTTAAACAAATGGTTAGAGAACAACATCTAGACCAAATTGGGCTTACTTCAAACCTACTTCAAATTTGGTACAACATAACAAATGTAACACAAATAAATGAGTGAATAAAATCATATCACCTCCACTTGAACCATGAGGCAACGCTGGCGACGTAGTTTTGCTACGTATCCATAGATGTCCACTCTGCCCTCTGCCTCGAGAGATTCAATCATTGCATCAATGCCGATATATGTTCCTGTGCGGCCAACCCCTGCACTATAGAAGACAACAACATTCACATTAAGCTTTATCCAGTCCAAATAACCTTTTCTGATACCATATGTATATTAAAATCTCTACAGCCCTGTCTTACCTGCAGTGGACCACAACCGGGCCACTGAAGAAGTTCTTGAAGGAGTTGACTCTTCTCCTGAGCTTCAGAAGCAGACTAGGGTCTCCTGGCACACCATGGTCAGGCCAGCTAATGAACTGGATATGAGTGACTTCTCTTTCTGAGGCCTTCTCTCGCTTCTGTACACACACACACACACACACACGTTAAGATAAAACCATCCGAATGAAGCACATAAGAATAAGTGCACCACGCACACTTACATTGGTCAGGATCAGGTGGCGAATGATATAATCAGGGCAGTGTTGCTCAGACCTGATTTTCACCACGAAATCATCAAAAATCTCAGTCTCTCTGTCCAGAGATGGCCAGTATTGAGCACATTTGCTCTGAGAAGACAAACAGGAACAGTCAGTGGAAATAATCAACAAATAACTCATAAAATGACAAAAGCATGAATAAGTACTATAAATAAAACTGGACCAAATGCAACCTTGTTTCCTTCCTCACAACGGGTGACCATGACAATAATGGATGACTTTTGCTCCCAGACCATTTGCCAGAAATCAAAAACAGTCTCATCCTTGGGTCCTAGAAAACACGTCCAACAAAACACTGAAATCTAGAAACTCAATGAACTTAATTGTTGGTGTAAACAATTGCCACATTTTATGGTTATCAGGCGACAGTAATATAGAATATTGGGTAAATGTGGCTTAGCCAATCACAGTGAATCATAAACATCTGTTTAATTAGAGGATTTTTACCTTGGGCTGCAATGTACTTCTTTGGCTCTTGATATCCCTGTAAGGTTTGAGTTACAGTACATGTTAACAATTTTATAAATCTTATTTAATTTTACGTATAATTATGTAAATTTAATTTAAAAATTACCTCCATTGAATTCAATAAAGTTGTATTATTAGTTGTAAAATTAGTCGTGTAAACAAGCATGTTAATATTACACAATTCTGACTTTATAACTCACGATTATGAGTTTATATCTAACAATTCTCAGAAAAAAGTCAGAATTATGAGATAGAAAGTCACAATTACATTCAGTGGCAGAAATGGGCTTCTGTATGCTATATAGCTAGAAGATAAATGACCCATACCTCGATGAAGCTGGCATTGATGTAGTCATCTTCACCTGCAGC
>JAUMHE010000079.1:9139185-9156563 GCA_032359235.1 Enteromius mattozi
GTGGTTACATACTACATACACATCTAGTTACTATGGAAGTGCACAGGTATTAGGGACACTTAATATAAAGTGGGACCCAAAGGGGTTTCTTGTTGTGTGTTTTTGGGACATATTTCAGTAGGATTTAGTGGTTTTAACAAGCCACCAATAAAAGGCGACAAAGAGAATAAAACATAAAAACAAACAAAAACAAAAAACAATCTGTTGCTGTCTTCGCAATGCCATACTATCATACTGGCTAGTTTGTACGACCTCACTTGAATGCATACAATTTTTGCTAAATCGTACGCATTTTACGAGTTGCCAATTCGTATTAAATTTTTACGAATGACCTACACGCAGTGATGTAAAGTAACGAATTACAAATGCTCTCCTTACTGTAATTGAGTAGTTTTTCTCAGGACTTTTTCAAGTAGTTTAAAAACAGTGTACTTTCTCTTTTACTTGAGTACATTTTTAGCGCTGTATCGGTACTTTTACTGTGCTATTTTCCCTCAACCTGCTGTCACTACTTTATATATAATTTTTTTGCCTGTCAATGGTGATTGGCTAAGCAGAATAATCAGTCTTGTGATTTCCGTTCAATCAAATCATGCATAGAAATTTTGCATCAGACTTCAAGACACCTGGCGCCAATGTAGTTAAATCATGGAGGAAGACGAGGGAGAAAGTGTGATAAATCCTTTGTCGAGCAACAAAAAAAACAAAACATTTTTTGCAGTGCTGTTGAAGAGTGAGAACACACAGTTTTTTTTTGTTGTTTTTTTTATGTCAGGAGCCATGGGTACATTTAGCTTATTCCACTTGTAACTGTGACTGTGTGTATGGGTTTGTGTGGAGTTAAGTTCAATATTTATTTACTTGCCTAGCACAGTGAGTCTGTGAAACAATGTTAGAAAAGACAAGGGTATTGAGGGGTTATAATGTAGCAGTGCTTAAGTAGCAAGTGAACAGCTTTAATTTCTAAAAAAAAAACATATATTGTGTATATTGCTAAAATAAGATGCATGCATCTGAAGACACTGTATGTGATACTGTCTCTCAGAATGCAATTTTTCAATTTTTGCTCCAAGAGTATTTCACAAAGCGTTTTAATGCTTAAACTAGCTCCTAAATCTGGAAACATTGAAGAGGACTCCTAAGTCGCTAAAACCAAATCCCAAACAAAACTATCCTAAAATGGTTGTTCCCAGCAATCTGCCTCAGAATATAAACATTTTAGAAACATTTGACAATAATGCGCTTTTAAAAAGGTATCACTGTTATGGTTTGTAAAAAACAGCACTGCAAAAAACACACTTTTGCTTGTAGTGTCAGTGGTGGAGCATCACATCTAAGACCTGAATAGCACTTATTTCCAACAAAATGTAATAATTAATGATTAATAATTCATCAGTAATAATTAACATATTGAAGTGACCCCCAGTAATGTGATATTTAGCCCCTGCAAATTCTACCAGGGGAACCTTGCTAAAAATGTCTGTTTTACCCCCCAGAACTGTGGAACCTCCCTCGAAACTCCATTGGGCTTGTTTTAGTTTCATTTTGAATAACAAATTGTTCAGCTGTGCTGAATTAATATTCAGTGTTTGTCATGTGACAACACTTTAGCATATTACTCTAAAACATTTGTTGCTTATTGTATACTTTTTTACACACTACTCTTTAAAAAATATAGTAGGCAGTATGCAATGTACTGCAGTAAGCTGGAAACAAGTATGCCATCTCGAACACAACCTCTGTTTAAACTAAACCAGGGCTAGTCAACTCCGGTCCTGGAGGGTCAGAGATCATAGTTTACTTCTAACCTTTATCCAGCACACCTGTTCATCATTTTTAAATAGTCCTGATTACTTTGATAAGCTTGGTCAGGTTTGTCTAATTAGGGTTGGAAGAAAACTCTGCAGGACGTGGGCCCTTCAGGAGCCGAGTTGGAGAGCCCTGAAATAAAGCCATTCAGAAGATGCAAATGAGAACTTGGACATGCAGTCAGAATATGTATGTGACTAAACCCGTGCCTCAGAGCATGCGGATATATTGAGTTGTCTACAAAACAAATGGACAAAATGGACAAGAATGGACAAATGCATGCAAAAATTATGTCAATGTGTCGGTGTCCTGACATACAGCACTGCTGTGCTATGGTGTCCCGAGTTCGAATGACAGCACTTTTTTAATGTTAATCAAACAAAATACAAGGAAATCACTCACTTCTCTTGACGGAATAGCTTTTGTAACTTTAATAAGGATTCATTATTAGGCTAATTTATTGTCAAATATGCAATGTTATTTGACATTTGATTAATTTCTGCACCTAAAACTATTAGACCTACCAAACAAAACAAAAAAAATCTGAAAAGCAGAGTTTATTTTATTTGTATCTTTGTTATATTGTATTTATTTGTGCTGTTACTTGTAGTAACATTATTTGGTCTCATTTTTCTTCTTCTTTTCAGCAGGGAAGAGTTGTTTTACTTTCTTGCATAATAAAGTTTTGATAAGAACATAAGTTCCTGCATGTGGATAGTTGCTTCTATGCACTATGCAAAACAATTTAAATTCCATCATATAGGTTTATGACAACATATTCACACTAGGTTTTAAGATCCATTTTGAGCATTCTGCAGTAGCACTTGATACACCCTGCAGTTACCACTGTTTCCTTTTTTAAAACAACAAACGGAACAGAGAAAAAATATATATATTGTGTGATGTGATGCTAAATGCAAAAAAAAAATGTCCATCTAATACCTCTATACTCTCCAAAATAATGGAGCACTGCTCAAACATAGGCCCTATACTTTAATTTAGTGTAATATTAACAATTTATACTCCTCATCGAATGTAGCACATACTTTATAACAAAGACATACAGTATAGTGGTATTATATTAAGTGCACTGTATTATAGATTGTAAAGCCATGAAATAATCATTAAATATAATCATGTACAATTAATGATACATTTTAGTTATAGAGCGTCAATAGAACATTTAATTTTTAAATTAGCATAACAGTGAATTTAATATGATCCCTTGCCCTAAGTATGACAGCAATAATAGCGATGCTCGTCTTGGCAAAAACTGCCAAGGGAGGCAGCGCCTTCTCAAAAACTTCATGAGAAAATTCCAACACAGGCTCACGACCAATTCGTACGTTTTTGTACGAGGTGCCAAATTCATGCTATTTCGTACGACCTCACTCGTACGATTTTGTACAATTGGTCTAAAACCCCGTGACGGGTAGGTTTAGGGGCGGGGTAGGTTTAGGTCATTCGTACAAATTCATACGAATTGGCAACTCGTAAAATACGTACGATTTAGAAGAAATTTTACAAATTGTACGAATTAGCCACCTCGTAAAATATGTAAGAATTGCCGTGAGATCAGGTTGGAAAATTCATAGTACAAAATGAAACAATGCAAATATTATTTTCAACACCAGCAGGTAAAGATACAGCTAGTGTACCTCTAGTTTGGACTTTGCAAGTTTGACTCAGGGTTGGGACGATGCAAGTCCTGTAATTCTGGAAACGGAACAGCAGCGTACTTGATAACGCCAGTCAGCTCGCCTTGGCTACTTCTGCTTTCCTTCTTGTATTTACAATAAGACGAAATATGATATCAAACACCACAGCCACTTTTCGTTTTGAAAAAATTATAATGAAAGATTACCTGTTAGATTTGCCCAAAACAAATTAAACCACCAAAGAGACATCGGAGCCAGCAGCAAACGTCAAAAGGACTAGCCGAGTTGAGGCTGCTCTCAGTGGGAAACATGCCCATTGATTTCCTGGAGCTCACACTTTCAAAATCAGTAAAGCACATTTTCAAATATAGGCGCTGTACATTCTTGCCTGAAATACTTTTAAAACTACATTCAATGACACAATAACAGTAATATTTAGAAAAAGAAAAGAAAAAACATTTAAATAATGCTGTGTGAACTCAATCAAATCAACATGCTCAGCACCTAAGTCCCACCCCTGAAAGCAACCTAGTCTCATAAAAATATGTACCTCTGTGCACTTTTTGTGCAACACCGTTTTTATGTACCTTACTGCATGTTTCACCAGTTTCAAAGAGAAATGTCCACTGAGTGGCACTAAAACATTGGTTCAATACGTGAACACTGGCACTGGAGTTTTACTGCGTCTAGTGTTAATTTCTTTTGGAAACTACAGTGATATGTACTTATTGGTACGTGTTTTGTGTCTCGTTAAAATGTGCACTTAGGTAAGTTTATGCCATGAGACCAGGGGGGTGTCCAAAAAAGCAAGGTTAATTTACCATCTGCTAAACTCTCGGTTGATTAACCCAATCCTTGCTTACTCGAGGTATGCTGGTTCCAAAAACATGTCCAGAAGTACGTTTATTCAACACAGAGTATGTTCCTGGTTAACACGCAAGACATTCTCAGCAAAGCAACGAATCGACAAGTCTCTATGGAAATTGACGCTAATAAAAAGTGCGCCATGCTGTTTCTTTCTTCTTCTGTTCATAGGTCATTTACATACTTATTGCATATCATCACATACCTTGTGGTTGAGCAATACATTTTTTTGTTTGTTTGATGCTAATTAATATTACAGAAGTCATATATAAGTCATATATGTTATATAAGTCATATATGTATTTTTATTATAAAAAAAATACATTATAGAAAATGCTGATTGTCACGTAAAGGAGGCGAGGGGGCGTGCGGATTTAAGTGCGAGCTGTTTATTCATAAACACAGAGCATAAACAGACAGACAGGGTCATTACCGGCAATCGTGAACATCAGAGGCAAGGCAAGAGAATAGTCAGAGTGCCTTGCGTGAGTCGGGCGAGAGGCAAACAATATCCAAAGGGCGAGACGAGATCAAGAGTCCGGTAACAGGCGAGGTCGACAACGATAAATCCAGAGCAGAGAAACAAAGAACACGAATGAAAATACACGACAGAACGACAGTACAATGAACCGTGAATACACAAAGACATCCGGGGTATTTATACACGTAAGACTGGGCGGAGACAACAATGAAACACCATGACAACAAACGAGGAGGGCGGAGACATGAGTTCATGGGGATAAGTCCGGACATGAAAACAGAGGTAAACACACACAGTTTGCTGGGCGCTGGAGTGCCATCCTGATAGCTGGCACATCCAGCCTGACCGTTACACTGATCCCTGATGTGTGAGATGATAATAAAAATATGAATATATATAATAAAACAAACATTACCTTGTCATAATAGTGTTTTTTTAATTTACACAGATAACTATTATATATGCCGTCATGCCCACTGGAGTCTCGTCAGTAGAGCACACGCACATGCACTGATAGCTCTAAAGTAACGTAACTTTTAACTTTACTTGAAACTTAACCTACTCTGGAGCAGGTTATCTTCAGAGTGCAAGTTGCTATAGCTACACTGCATACCCTGAATGTTGACGCCGTTTTTGGAACCAAAAGTTGAGGATATCTGCTTGCTTACTCTTAAACATACCAGAGTATGTCACATAACCTGCTTTCTGAAACACCCCCTGGTATCCTGAAAGTTACTGACCTTTGAAAAAGTACTACCTCTCAAGCATATAATGCTACTAATGGGAAGAGTAATTAAAGTAAACAAACAACTATTAAGTCAACACACTTGGTTTGTTATGACCCTTGAAAAGGCCTGAAAACATATGTGGGAGTTTTGATTGAGTAATCAGCTTGGTGAAATTAAAGGTAATTCTGGTGTATGTGGCCAGTATTTACAGAGCTTTGATGATTGTAATTCCAAAAAACAAACAAACAAAAAAAAACACGTTACATATACATATATATATATGCATACTACTAAAAAATATTACTTCAAATAATAATTGCCTTGAGTTATTATTTTGGAATAAATTTAGAATGCTTTAACACTTAATGAGATAGGTTTGTCTTGACATGGTAAAGTGTGTTTTATTATTGCAAATGGTCTTCTCAAGAGTAAATTCACAGAAATTAGAAAATAGTGTGTCCATGAGATCAGAAGAGGCTGTTGCTTTCATTTCCTTTGTTATAAATGTTTGGACATTCATTTACATTCATTTTTACAAGAACATGCATATGTGAGAACAGTTGTTGTTTCACTTCCTTGCACAAGAAAATAATTTGGTATAAACAAACATTCCTGCTTGTGAACAGTTGTTTCTAACTACAGGCTACTAAATTACATTTTCAGCGTATCTTTTATATTTTTAAATCCCATCATGTAGGTTTATGACAACATGATCATACCAGAGGCCTGCTGCATGAAGCCGGTTCAGTTTGTTCATCTTACTCTATCTTAATGCAACAGGCCACTTGTTGACATCCATTTTGAGTTATCCGCAATTGCAAGCGAGACCACCTTGTTAACTGTATTTGCTTTTATACAAGCAACAAAATGTAGAGAAACAGAAAAAAGGGTTGAAAAGGGAATCAAAAGCCAGAAACTACCCTGAAGATATCTTGAGATTGTGACAACAAAGGCAGAAATGCCCATAATCGTGCTCTGGTCAAATGTATACAATGCTTTAATGTGATATTAATATATATGGGGCATTCAAAAAAGCATGTGACCACAGTGCATTTGTAGATCTTTTCGGAAACATAACATACAGCATTAAAAGACAGCCTACTCACCTGTCAATCAGCAATAGAGCTAAAATATGAGAGACCTAAATGATAAAGAGAAGTCACAACACTCCACCACTGGATGGCAGTGTGCATCCATGACTGCGTCTATTCACTTACCTTTACTAATTTTGCCTTTTTGCCACTGCGGGTGACCTGTGTTTTTTACATATCTGCATAAACACCCTCGTCCACCTTTTAAAAGGGTCATCAGCCACATTTTCCTGTTTTGAGGCCTGTGATTATTAATACAGCAGAACTAGGCTTAAATCAGCTTCTTCAGGAAATATATATATTATATATGTTCCTTGAGCTCTCTCTTCCCGAAGGTTACAACACGGTGAGACAAGTTCGCCAGGGCTTCTTTTTGATTGACAGCTTCCTAACAAGGACAGCCTAAAGCGACAGAGTTGCGCCCCGAAGCCCCTCTCCTCTCCCATGATGCACCAGAGGGCACAGGGCTGTGTGTGATGTGTTTGTCTTTATCCTGTTCCACCTGCACACACACAGTCAGAGGGGTATAAATGTGACATTGCAAATATGAACTTTCGCTGTTTCTCATCAGGGTGGAGATGATGATAAAGAGCCATTAAAACACCTTCCTCTGTCCTCTGACTGGCTACATGCCATGAAACCGATAAAAACTACTACAGACCTGTCAAAGTGTCGGTATGTATGCAGGCCTGATTACACATTTCAACATGGGTACATTACACATCATTATATACACAAATAGGCAGGTGGTAAATACCAACAGCTGATAAAGGAAAAGGTGTTGATCTGATGACAGGATGGGAAAAAATACAACTACAACTTCTTGTATTGTGTTAAAAAGATGCTATTGTTCATAGATAGATAGATACTATAGATAGATAGCACTGACAACGAGTTGAATTTTTCTAAGGAGGTAACCATGGCAGTTTTGAGGTCCAAGAAATGTCCAATCAGCTGAAGAGTTCCTCAGTACAGCATTTACACAGCTGTAGCGTATGGTGACAGTATCACAAGTGCCACAGACGAACATACCTGACCAGTCGGACATGGAAACCAAGAGTACCTCATTGTTGGCGTACCTTGGAAATCCATTCAAACAAGAGCTAGAGGTGGTCATTAAAATTCCAGATCAAAGGATACATTCATGTCAACACAACAGCAACCCTTATTCATGCGTGGCAATAATCAAGATGCAACAAAGCATTCAAACATCAACTTTGAGTTCTTCTAGGACCAAAGAAATGGAGAAAGAGCAATTGAATGTGAAAAAGAATGAGAGGCTAAGAATATACCACAAGGGATACCAAACATCTTGAATGCACTTTGATGTATACATCTATTTTTAAATATATACATACTATTGCACTCTCCTGGGCTGCACTATAATATTCTTGACCAAACAGCAAACAGCAGGTATGCTAGCGGACTCTCCAGAGGTATTCATCTTCTGTATCTTCTGACAAGGCAGCTCTACTCATTCAGTTCTTCCTCATTTCTCGCTCTAGTAAAGGTGGAATGTGTCAGTCAAAAGCAAGCGTACAGTGCAACATACACACACTATTCTTACACTATCTATAGCGGGTAAATCATACACCTTCCACAGATCGTTAGAAATATCATGTGACAAGATTGGTTAGGAATCTTTGAACGTTTATCAATCAAAATTAAAATGACTTGAGGGCAACATTTACTAGTTCATGCTTGTTGTGTTAAAATGTTTGTTAGCATACCAATCAGAAAAGTAAGACATTATTGCTAACAAAAGAAGCCAAGTACTGAGAGAACATTCCCTGGCTGCCCGAGGGATTTGATAATAGAAATCTCCAGACTGGATGACATATCAGAGATAAAACAGGGACACCGACCTAATGAGCTGCTGCTAAAGACTAAAATAAACTAATGCGTTTGTTCTTTGTCATGGCTAATGCTAACAAACATTAGCTTATAATATCACCTTGACTAGCATGTGCAACTAAGACATAATAATTCTTTGTACTTGGAAAGTAAACCACATTGAATTTAACTTGCTTATCTATAATAAAAACACCTTATAATCTAAGAGTTTTTTGTGTCTGGCCTTGAGTATTTTCCCAATTAGATGCACTAGGAAACAAGTTCACATATTTAAACTCCCATTTAACAACATCATTACAATAAGGACAATAATAAGAAGCAAGGTCTACATCAGAAACTTGGAATGGCAAAGCATTCCCCTGAGAAATATCTTTTTTTGGAAAGATACATTGGCTGCACCCCAGAGATTTGGCTCTCAAAAGCTAGCCACACACAGTATGCAGCCTTTGTTCCACTGAAAGCATTTGTCTTCAGTGCAGCGCAAAGAAGAGGGGTTAAAATCCAATTCAATCGATATCACTGGAGACGTACAGATACAAACAGAGGCTAAGGACCCCTCCCCTTCTCCTGCTGAAAGTTAAAATAGAATAAAATGTTGAAATGCCTTTGAAGTTTCAATACCAAACCCTGAGCAAGTCAATACTCGCCGTATTGTTACAGATACCAAGAAATTTCTACAGAAATCCACTGAAGGACAATGACAGTCCATCCTACATATTCAGAGATGTTAAATTCTGTCTACTTGTACAAGGTCATGCATTTAAGAACAATAAATGGAGTTTTAAACATTTGCTGGGACTTAATGTCCATTGAAAGCGAGGGTAGGTGGTCCATGAGGGGGGAGTGCAATCCCAGGGCAAAATTATGTAAAATTAGATGACTGTCCCACCACTACGACCAAAACCCCATATTCACCCTCCATTCTCTTACCTTCCCACCTTCCCTCCAGGTTAACCCTGTGCGTCCCAGCTAATGAGGAGTTTCCGTGGCCTGCTGAGCTCCCGGGATGGGATGGAGCTTACCCCCGGTGTGGGACTGGGGGAGCGGGACGGTAGAGCACCGGTGTCAGCCTCCGCTTCACTGCACATACATCATGCCGGTCATTAGCGGAGGATCAGGCTGGACCTTTGGCCAGCGCGCCACTGGCGGCAGGGAGGGGATGGCCATAAAAAACCCCAGGCTCTGTCACTCATTGTCACTTAAAGCGAGAATTTATCAGGGCCTCTGCCTGCGCACCGATGAATAATGAATGAGGTTCTGGAGCTTTGCCTTGACGCTCGGGTGCTAATGGGGCCGGAAAGCTGCGGCAGGACCATCCTTTGTGCCGGGAGGTTGCACTGTCGGGGTACGGGCTGGCCTCTATTGGTAAGCGAGCCTGGCCATAATATCACACATTCACAGAGAGGTCTGCCCCTTCTTCTCTTGATGTCCATGCCTGGAGCACCTTCTAGACCCTGGGTAGTCTATTCTGCAACACCAAAAGTGTAAGGAAGTTTAACATCAGTGCTCATTTAAGCTGCATTACAGCCCTCGGTTTCAAAAGTGTCAGAATTCTTTTACAAGTAGTCTGTGTTGACATTCTCTTGCGTTAACGGGCACGAGACTGGATGAATGTTGTTATTTTGACACAAAGCTGCTTAGGGTGGCCTTAGAGGAGCTAAAACTTACCCTTGAATATAAATATGGAAGCACTTTTGCCTTCAAGATCTGTATTCAGGGAAGAGTAGTTCATCCCTCAGTGGGCGCTTTAGGATAGACTCATAAAGACCAGCATATTGCATCAGTTGTGAGTATCCTCTAATAAAAGAGAGCAAGTTTAGTTTTAGGGCAAAGACGTGGTTCATATCCAAAGAGCATTGATAAAAAAGCTCCGTTTATTTTACTCGTTAATTCCGAACAAACTCGAGACGAGATGAACACATCTGACAGCTTGGGACCTTTGTATATCCGAAGAAGCAGATAAAGAGATACTTCAGAATCTATAAATGATATCCCTGTGCTATACCATTGACCTTGATTTGAATGAAAACGGTGTGAAATGCAGAAAATACTGTCACAATCAAATGTGTGGAGTTGTGCACAAAAACTTCTTGTGTGAAAAGTTTGCTTTCTGGACCGAAAAGGACTGCTCAGTTTACACACTTTTGATACTGTAACTAACCATAAAACTCTACGCTCCTGATGAAATAAAGAGTTCAAATTCAGTCTTAAAGTCTTGGAGCGAAAGAGTTTTTGATTTATTCAGAGAAAGATTTTGGGGCGAAAAAAAAAGAGAAACGAAACAATAAACAAGCGAACATTCTGAGCTTCTGCCACACTTTCTTCCTGTCAAGTCTCTGAGAACTTTCAGCTAATTACGAGCAAAGCCCCACACCACAGAGAACTTGCATCCGTCGCTGTCTGAGGATGACAAAAGGCTTAGAGGGGGCAAGAAACAAACAAGCCCCAGAATAAGAAAAAGACTTTCCAGCTAGCTGCATGGGCGACAGCAACATCTAATCAGCTGTTGTTTTTTTTCAGCGCTCCCTTCAGCGTCTCATCCAAGGCGCAGTTCCTCTGATCAACGAGCGAAGGGGCTCTCCCACTGCACCAGTTTCCTGTCCTCTGAACCATGGGTCAGTCCTTGGTGAGTAGCCTTGCTCCTCCAACTCCATCTATGGTGGTGCATCCCATCTTCATTACCATGCAGAGACACATGCCGGGGGTAACTGCACCCCAGGACTGCCTGGAGGGGCTGCGCTCTATCCGGCCTCCATCGGGAACTCCTGCGCTGCTGGTTGCCGGCAAAATGGGAGCGCAGGATGGAAACGCAGTGCATTAAGTGACTCCGTGCCTCAGGGTCAGAGAGGAGGCGACATGGCATCTCTGCCGAGCGATCGTAAACAAGCAGAGGATGTTAGATCTCTTCATCCTATTCAAATGCTTTATTATGCTGATTTTTTAGCAAACTGTAAACTAATCAGGGCAACTTTTTACCCGTTCTCGCATGCACACAGGGGAAATTGTTGGAAAGGTTAGGCACTGAGAGTCAGTTCTGGTGCCTCGCCTCAAACTTTGCACTCTCTGGATCATTTCAAACAAACACACGGAGAGTCCGAGGCTCTGTTGCGGTGGAAGAGATTTCATGCGGCATACTTAATTGGAAGGGGGGTTGGTGGACCATTGCGAGAAATATTCACATTCAGTATGCTCATTGGGACCGAAGTTGTAAATAGTTAATTATGACTCTGTATGCAAATGTTGGCCTTTAAATGAATTCAAGGAATAATTTCCATGTTCATGTATTTGCATAAATGCATATTACATGCATTTCACACTCAACACCTCAAAATGTCATAAAGAGTGATACAAATTTGAGTTGAAATCTAATGTATTAACTTGCTGTAACTCATACAGTTCACAGAATAGATCCTGAGCACGCTCACACACACATCACACAATTATTCTGTTTATACACTACAGGTGTCAGTATTTTTACTACAGAATGTATTAATACATGTTTTATACATGTGCAATATATGTAGCCTACAGTACATTACAAAGTAGATAAAAAAAGGTAAAGGGTGATTAAACTGCCTTTACATTATAATAAACATGACTAAGTAATCAGTAGTTTGCAGTTACTTAAGTAGTATCTTTGTAAAGTTGTGAAATTCAAATATTTTAAAATTGCTTAATATTTAAAAAAAAAAAACTGTCAAATAAAACCCATGTGGTGCAACCAGCATGCAGGATAACATATCTACATTACCAAAAATAAAACTAAACAGAAATAGACATCTAAAAGAAAACAGGCAATGATTCCCAGGAAAGTACACATCACTATAATTATTCATAACAATTTTAAAATTTCTTCATAGTAGTATTTACGTTTAGAAATAAACTTTAGAAATCAACATGAATTGATCTTGGCAAATTTTAAACCTTTTTTTTTTTTCAGACTGGACCCTTAAAACTGTTAACAAATAAAGTGGTCCTGGAAGCAACTACAATCACAACAATGCAAAGAAATGGACTTTTCTATGTTATTTTACCCAACACAAACAGTGATCCTTCACAAATTCTTCACTGATCACCGATTGCATTGAAGATCCAACACATTATTGTTATCCTTATTCCTGATGGGCTGGTCTTAAGACAAAGCCTGAGCTCTGGCTGACAAGAACAGGTAGAGAGGAGGCGGGGGAGGCAAGGAGGGCGGCTAGGACGACTGTGTTAATTGGACTTTACAGTAACAGTGTGACAGGTGTTGTTTGGAGAGAAAGAAAAAAAAAAACTCGCAGAGAGTTGGGAAAAGAACACACCGAGCCGTTTGTCAGGAAACGGCAGCTCCATCCTCCCGCAACCGTTTCCCTTGCCGTTTTCCCTCAAAATGAATGCTGTCTGCTTGTTTATCACTGACAAAGCTCCAGGCCGGCATCCTCACACTTTTTTTGGCCCTGGCACATGGAGGTGGGGCTAAGCCTCATTTTTAAGCACTCCTCCTGATAGAACCCTGCGTCAAGAGTAGTCCGACATGATGCCCCCCACCCTCATGCCTAGATATGCCGCACTTGTCATTTAGGAGAGAAAAACGAGGTGCTTTTACAGATGCGGCAGGTCATGCCACTTTGTTGTTTCATTCCTGTCAGAGCAAACTACTTTTAAAACACAGGATGTCTTCTCTTGCGTTAAAAGCTGTCAACAAATAGAGCAGACAACAGCTCGCTCCCAGCATTCTCCCCGGGCAAAGGAATTTGTCCAAAACAGATGTTTCACCTCTATATATATATAGAGAGAGAGAGAGTCTGTTGCAGTTGCTGGAGATGGAGTACATACAAAGTAATTTTGTTTGTTGGTACAAACTTCGACTATCTCCAGCTGTATTGCCGTCAACTCCAAACCACTTTGAATGCGATTTCAAAGCGGTATTCTTCTCAACGAAGGACTCGCAAGGTCATCAGCCAATAAAAAGCATCTCGGCGGCGACTCTGCTGACAATTTCAGCCTTCCCTGCATCGCAGCCTGTCTTTCTTCTCGTAATGACCGGAGACCAGCGGTACAGCCTCCGCTGGCAGGCAGTACAGAGGAAAGCGTGGGAACGTAGGGCTTTTGCCTCGGCGTGCAGCGAGGCCACAGGTTTATGCAGGAATGCCTGTGGTCGCACGCTCGCCGCGTAAATCAAGGCCCCAAAACAGAGCATTTCATTCAGTGAGGTTGGGGAGGCAAAGCTCTGAGGACGCCTGCATCTGGTAGCGTTTTTGATTTACTAGGGACCTGCACAACATTACAGCACTGGAAAACGGTGGGAGCCCGAGTCCAAAGGGCTCTAATGCGTAGGCGAAGGCAGTCTAAAGGATTCGGTCGTAGCGGTTGGCATCCAGGAGCGTTTGCCATTTCTGAGGATATGAGACCATGAGTAAATGCGCTGGATTAAATTAGTTTTTTTCTGTATCAATCTGCAATAAATAATGGGAGCAGAACTCATGTTAGAGTAATAGCATTTGAAACGAGAATATCACATTATCACATCTGACATGTTTATGACATGGCAACACACAAACAATAAACTTACCTCTTTGTATTACAAGCTGTAAAAATGAAAAGGAAACACAAGTTCTGCATAATAATTGTACATCATAACATGTTCGAGCTCATTTTTAATGAAGTTCAAACTTCTCCAGACAAGACTGCACTTAATTCAGAAATCAACATAAATGCAAATAAATGCAAATGATTAAAGTCCTTAAAGAAAGAAAACAAAGTGATGAAAAAATGCAAACAAAATGATTATTTATGGAGAACTTACCTTGACACATGGAAATATACAATTTTTAAGATTTAGAAGAACTTTTATTAATTTTATGTTTAATTTGCACCTTTGTTTCCCCTCCTAAAATTAAATCCATTTACATGTTTTCGTTTGATAGGCACTTTCATACTAACAATTGAGGAATATGTTATAGACTACGTCATAAAAAAAAGTGTAAAAATGAACAAAAATAAACAAATGTGACAGCACAATACTACAATAACACTAAATATAGTGCAAATTTTATTCAAAAGACAAAACCTATGCCTAAAACAAAGATATGTAAAAATGAACATCAAATACTTCTAAATTTGTATTTTATAAAGTGCAATCTGATTAAATAACAAGCATGCCTTTAGTAATTAAAAAACACTATAAACCAAAAGAAATAACAGATAATCAGTTAATGCATTGAAGACTATATTTGCATAAAAAAATAAAAAAAAAAATCACATATTAACGCTTCACCATTACTATTTACGTACAGCTTACACAATGAACCCTGTCTATCGCTTGTTAATTATTTTTTCAGACTGAGAACGATTTTAATTACTTTACACTCCAGATTGGAGTCCAAAAGAAAATAATGGCAAACATTCTCTCTTTTCATGCTTACTCAAGCAAGTCTATTTACTTTTTTTTTCATTCGCAGCTTGATGGAGGGAGGCAACAGGATGGGATGTGACATTTTGGTTGGAAAGGCTTCAGAATTCAAAGCAGCTGTGGGTAAAAACCACCTGTAAAGACACTCTCTGTATCAGATTTCTTTTTAAACCTCAGCCTAGCATTTGTTTCCAATAGTTAGTTTGCGAAAAACCCCAAAAGGTTCTAGAGATGCTTCCTTGGTTGGGCAAAATGGGCTAAAAATACTAGGAGACGCTATTCAAATTTTTATGAGTCTTGCTCAGAGGGTAGCCTTTTTTTTAACTTTGCTAAGGTTCACCACAGATGACCATGTATTTCCCCATGCTTCCTCTGGGAAGGAAGAAAATGCATAATACATAGAGCACATGGATGACAACAACACTGTCATATGTTTTTGTAGCATTCCTACAAATGTTAGTTTGTAGATTACTGTCAGTGTTAGTAAATGGACGTTTCAATGGTTGTTTTAACAATTTGGAACAAAAAATAAAACTTGTGCAATTAATATTAATAATAAAAAAATTGGTAAGATGTTAATGCATAATGGCTTCAAAAAGCTAAAAGGGGTTCGAGTAACAGGGTTGACATTTTTAGTTTAAAAATGTGCATTTGTAGAAATATCAACATTATGTATATATAATATTCGTAACATGTCACCTCTGTTACAAATACGTTTTTAGATTGAAAATATGTTTTTAGATTGGAAATATTCGTAACGTCACGTTGCAATTATTTCCAATCTTAAAACATTACAAAATGTAAGATAAAGCATCAAAAAAGCAGGGACTTGCCTGTTTGCCTAGAATTAAATGATAACAGAGTTGACAAATAACAGTCCTTCAGTCTGTTAACTATTAACCATATATATATATATATATAAAATAAAGACAAAAATTTTATTTTTATTTCCATTTATTTAATTTTTATAAAAAAAATACAGTAAGGTGATGTAAAACACGACCAATGGAAAAAACGGGGGGGAAAAATATTTATACATGAAATATTTTTGTTGATGCATGTTGCAATTGTCTACAGTAACAAAGTAAAAGCTGGAATCAGATATTCATTGTTAAAGTCATTTTTTCGCTCATATATGAGAACACACTTTGTAGAATGACCCAATAAAGAAGAAACGGAACGTAAAAACAGAATCATTAACAATACATAAGACAAAGTTTACTCGCTGTTGTTCTTTTTTACTTAGAAACCGCAGTTCTAAGATATTGCCAGATATAGCATTTTGGAGAAAACTTTTCAAATAAAATAAAAAAAAAAAGAGCAATGGTTTGAATGGTGGATGTTTGGAGATCACCCCTTGATAATTCTCTTCCCCTCACAAACTAATTGGTTTAAAGTTGCCAAGCATGCGCCACAAGCTATTTCAAACCTGCGTGCTATTGATATTTCATGTTTCAAAGCACAAATCCTTTCAATAAAGAGAGAAAAAATGCCTGAGATGCGCTAGCTATTTTCCTCCATGCGCGTCCACAGGGGGAAACAAACAGTGAGGAACCCGGATTCTGTCTACTTGGTTTTTTTTTTTTGCCCCGACTATGACTTATTTGTTGTCCCAGCTGCACTCACAGCTCCAAACTTGGTCAAAGTTTGGCTCAAAAACTGTCACTCTCTGCTGACCACACAATCGGCCAATAAAGCGTCAGCTTCCTGGCCACTTCAAACACTGAGAACAAGGCGAAACTCGCCTCAAGAACCAGAGCTAAAGAGAAACGGCACGTTTCTCTTGCCGAAATACAGAAAAAAAAAATCTATGAAAATGCTGCCAGCAGCTGAATCTGCTGCCAATGCAGAAGGGACACGTTACAAGTGCTGGTCCCTCTGGCAACAGACAGATATAGAGAGCTGAACCAAGCACCTGGATCTTAAGGAAAGAGAATATATTTGGCCTTGGTGCAAAAGGTAAAAACGTCAGTTGGCTTCTGTAGTGACATCTCTCAGTGTCTGTGCAGTCTGCCGACAAAGTGTAGAACGGATCAGTGGGTAACAACTAGCATACTCTTCAATAACAGGTCTACACTGCTTTGGAACATGTTTTGCGAATGGCTGACAAAAATCTCAATTTCTGGAGACTAACTGATGCAATTCTTGGACGTTAGAAAACAGGCTACCACATAAATTGGTGCATTTTAATGGCCGTTCCAGTTATGAAGCATTTCAGGACGATTTGCTAATGAATCACTCACAGATTTGAGAACTAAATCAATTAGTTTAAAAAAGAAAAAAGAAAAAAAAAAAAAAGTCAAACGATTAATCGCATCCAAAATAAAAGTTTTTGTTTACGTGTGTTTACTGTGTAAATGTATCATGTGAATATATGTGTATATATATACATTTTTTTCTTTTTTTTCAAAATACATTCTGTATGTGTGCGTAACAGTATATATACATAATAAATACAATACACACATATATATATATATATATATATATATATATATA
>JAUMHE010000079.1:9156663-9172059 GCA_032359235.1 Enteromius mattozi
TTTTTGTGTAATTAATTAATCTAAATTAACGCGTTAAAGTCCCGGCCCTAATATATATATATATATATATATATATAATATATATAATATATATAATATAACATAAGCCTATAACACAGATACATTAGGAGTTAATTTATATTTTTAATGGATAGATTATACTTTTAACGACTGCACCAAAGGCTTTTCTTTTTCAAATTTAGGTGTGAAATATTAATGCAGCGCCACACATCTGCTGTTTCTGCAGGTAGTGGAGTATTGTCTGTGTCTCTCTGTGTTTCTAAAGGCCTCTATCTAACCGGATGACATTTGCATATGCAGAACGCTCCATGCCTGCGCTCGCTGCCGTGGTGTGCCGACACATAGGAGAATCCACCCTTGCCCCCACCCCCCTCATTAATATGTATGTGTTCTGAACGGTGCGTGGTTGCTGATTAATGCTGTCTGTCAATTTCTTACAGATCCGACAGTGCTGTGGAAGTTCCCTCAGGACTTTCGAGACCAGGTTGGAGACAGAGGAACTTTTTTTATTTTTTTATTTTTTTCTCTCTCTCTCCATACCCCCCAATATGCAACTCCCACCCCACCCCACCAGCACCACATCTACGACCCCTCCTGCTCCTAAAGACCTCCCTCCTCTCTCTCTCTCTCTCTCTCTCTCTCTCTCTCTCTCTGTCATGCGGTGTGATGTTGCTGATAATGAAAAGCGGTGAGCAGGTCTTCAATAAGCGCTGTTCTGGTAATTATCAGCTGGCTGTGATGTGAATGGGTGCGGATGGAGCAGCTTCTTACGCTCACCGCTGTATCTCACACCTGTACAGCTGTGTGTCGTCTGTGAGTGGGTACTATATCACACGAGTAACGCAGAACAATATTTACTGAGAAACTGATAAACCAACATAATCATTAATTTAATTTGATTGTCAGATTTCATTCTACCTGGTGTGTATAATACTCCAAAATGTATTTTTTATTCAATTTTCAGTTTTTAAATCTAAATTTTAAAAAAGTGTGTATATATATATATATTAAAAAAAAAAAATAGTTTGTCTAAAGCCATGTATATTAAAATAAATGTAAAATAAAAATAAATCAACAAATAAATATTATAAAATGGAAAATGTGTTGATTCAGGAATTTTGAGTACATCTTGCATAATTAATATATAACTAATTAAATTGTAAATACATGATGGACGTTTTTTAATTTAAAAACTTATTTAAATATGAAATGTTACAAATATTTAATTATTAATTATAATTTTTTATTTTTTATTACATTTTAATATCAGTATTTAAAACATTTAAAATAAATATTGAATTTAATTTTAAATATTTGTATTTAATTGCATTTGTGTTACAATATTACTGCATGAATGTCTTTATTAAAATATAAGTTTGTAGTTAAAAAAGTATACATATGAGTAATTTTTAAAAAATATTTGTATATTTGCATTTGTGTTACAATATTACTGTAAGAATGTTTTGTAGTAAAAAAAAAAACAACATAAACATGCAACATAAACAAACGTTACTGCGCATGCTTGCTTTTGTGGCCCTAACTTAACCTCCGGTAAACACCTAAATAGAACCAATAACAACAGCAAAGTCCTTTCTAGAGTAGATCATTTTTTGATAACAAGCAAAATATGTTCGCTGCGTAAATCAGACGGATTTATTAAAAATGCGGACTCGTTCTCTGCCAGCAGGAGGTGCTTTAAGTATGAGAAACGAGAGGTTTCCCCGATAACGGCTGTAAACAAAGCAGCTCTGAGCTTACAAACGCTGCCTTATATGCAGGAGCAAATGAAAATAACTTTTTCAACAGACAGACTTCCTTCAGAAATACAATGATATAAAACCTTTCACGCCTCGGATTGATTTTTAAACGTGCGTTATGTGGTTGCAGCCGACAGCACTAACCAGACCGATAAACAAACAGACCGGAAGTTAACTTAGGTCTTGGTGTGTGCGCCCGATGAAACTGTCTATACTCAGACACACACAGATATTTTACTACAAAAAAAAGTGTGTGTATGTGTATATATATATATATATAATATTACATAACATTTGTGGTCAAAAAGATTGAAGAGTGACATATATAGCAGCCATGACATGAGCACTAATTAAAAGTGCTTTAAAACCTAAAACTCTTTGGAATTGATCATTTTATCTCTGTCTTAATTACACTATTCAAGTAGGCGTCGCAGATCTTGTAAAACTCAGATCAGTAAAAGAAGAATCGCAATGTTTTATTTGTGCTGATGGCTTGAGCATAAGTGTAGTTCAGGTCATGCGTGTTCTCTGCACAAGGAGAAGCGGGTCTGTCCTGGGTCATAGTGCAGTGCTGCGGTTTTCACAATTTTTTTTTTTTCTTCTTTTTTGCCTGCTCGCTCTGCTCAAAGGTCTCCACGTTCAAGCATCTCCTCTCTCGCGCAAAGCAAATTGGACGCTTTATTACGAACTCAAATGAGAACGGCAGAAAGAAGACGTGACCGTGTGCACTTTGCTCTTCGTCTCCTTTTGCAGCAAAAGCTTCAGAAACTCTTTTCTCGGCCAGCAAAGAACAAAAAGCCGATTTAAAGTGCGATTTAAAGCAAACTTCTATAGTCGTTGTTTGGTGACAAGATTGTTTCTGGTTTAAGATGTGTACAGATGGATCGGCCTTTTCCACGACATAAAGGCTCTCATTGAGTCGCCTCATTACCAGGATTAGGCTCTTTTGGCGTCTTTGTACGGCTGCTCCCTCTCTAGCCGCTGAAATCCCTTTTTTCCCCCAAGTTAGTCAGCATATGGCAGCAGCAGCTCCGATCTCTACAGGCCTCCTTTGTTTATCCTCTTATTGTTGCGGCGCGTAATGACAGTTGTAGGCCGTAGATCGGGGTGGAGGGGTTACTTTACCCCAGGGGAGCGCGCGAGGGAAGAGACGGAGACAGACAGGACTGTGGATTATGGAAATATGAATTGATTTTTTTTATCCTCCTCTCTTCCACTAGCCGCTCTGCTCGAATAGGGACTCTAAATGAGGGGCGAACAGACTGGAGGCTGGCACAGAGGGCGGCGAAATATGAAGTGCGATCCCTCTGCCCCAGAGACTCGCCGTGGCCGCGGTCACCTACAGCTGCCATGTGGAGCGGCTCGAGAGCCGTATATATCTGAATCACAAGGAGGCCATTTTTTGCAAATGAAGCAGACAGATGGAAAAGCGAGACTTTATCGCCCCGATGTCTCTCAGATCTCTTTCCGGATGTCAGTTTAAAGGGAGAAACGCAAGAAAATAAACAGATATGCATATGTGGGTTATTCTCTCTTTATTCCTCCT
Source organism: Enteromius mattozi (assembly GCA_032359235.1). NCBI lineage: Eukaryota > Metazoa > Chordata > Actinopteri > Cypriniformes > Cyprinidae > Enteromius > Enteromius mattozi. Next base: position 9,159,988 of record JAUMHE010000079.1, read on the forward strand.
TTCTGCATTTGCGTTCATTTGACATTATTTGAAGTTATTTGAAAGGATTTCGCCTTGTGTTTTCATTGATGGAGGGTTAAGGAGCTGCAGCTTGTAAATAACTGGAGAGATTAGCTGTTCTTGTCTTTTCTCAGTGCTGTGAACCCTTTTATAGTCTAGTGTGCTCGCCGGTTTGTGGTCGGTGTGTGATCTCAACGGGAAGTTTCATCTGTAATTATTGAGCAACGCTTAAGAAATTTTGAATCACTTTTTTCTTGATGGTTAGTAGCAGCTTGTGAAGTATTAGTGTTGCTTCTTATTAACAGGTGCGATTGTGGTTATTAGCAGGCCTACGTGGATTCTGCACTCGCTGAGAGCTCGGAAGATTTCCTTAGTATTTGTCTGTCGTACATATATTTGTACAAATTTTTATCATGAGTTTAGTACTCAAAGTTTTCTGTAACACATTTCTCTTTGATTCAGTTTTGTGTCCGTTCCTCAGCGTACCATCCAAAAGGCAAAAGATGAGAAATAAAATAATATCAGAAATTTGGTGATTTTCACCTTTTAATATTTGTATGCTCTTTATTTTCTATCTGTCGTCTTGTTCTGAAAATGTAATAAATAAATCATAAAAGTAAATAAATAAATTAGGTGAATTGAAAATATTAGTAATATATTAAATAAACTTATTAGATGTGTTAGTTTGTACAATAGTATTATGTTATTTTATTAGGGCTGTCAGAACGATTAATCGTGATTAATCACATCCAAAATAAGTTTTTGTTTACCTAATATATGTGTGTTTATGTATATTTATTATGTATATATAAATGCACAAACATACAATATACAGTGTATTTTGACAAATTTACATGTAGTTGCATTTATATTCACATAATTTCTATTATATATTTTATATATTTATATGTAATTACTTTTTTCTTAAATATATACATGCATGTATATGCAAATATATACCCACTCACATACACATTATGTAAACTTTTATTTTGGAAGTGATTAATCAAGATTAGTAAATTTGACAGCCCTATATTATATTATGTTATGTTATGTTATATTATTAATTTAAAATCAAATAATTATTACACTTGGCTTTCTTTTTATTAAAAGGTACATTTAATGTTGAACATAAAATTATGTGAAGGAGAGGAGGAAGACATGTCAATAGATTATTTAAAACATAAATAAATAAATGATCTTAATAAAATATTTATTGTTATTATCACTATTATTTATATGCATTAATACTTCTACTACTACTAATACTAATACTAATAATATTTTAAAATTACATGATCATTCCAGTGGGCTTTTTTAAAAGGATGTGATTTTTTTTTTTTAAATAATTTTTTTTAATTGTTTTTTTTTTTTATATATAAGAAATTATGCAGAAAGTTTATAAATCAGACTAAAGATGTCACGTGAAATCTGATAGGGTGAGCCATTTTCAAAATCATTGCAAAATAGCCAATTTCCCCTGGCCACACATCAGTTGAATTCTGTGTTAATGTTGCAGGTTTCTACATGTGATCTGTAATGAATGAATGCATTTATTGAATATTAATGTCTACCATATCGCTGTTTTTTTTTTAAAAACAATGGACCATCAGAGGTCGTGTTAAACTAGCTTTGGGGTGAAGCAGGACCTAATATTCTGCATTTAGAAGATAATCATATAGTCTTGTTTGTCTATCTCAAATTTAACCTTTAACCTTGACCTAATCTTGCCCATCCTAGATATCTGCACATTTCTCCGGCATTGCTTTGTATTCCAGCGGGAATAGCGCGGCACTAACATCACATTCCAAGCCACCAGCAGAGTGTGTTTGACCTGATGGATGTTGGAGAGTTTCACAGGAGCCTCCAGATGTCACCCGGCCCTCCATCTCCTTAGTTAGGCGGCGAACCGGCATGCTGCGTGAAGCTACAGCTCATGTAACAAAGCGAGAAACTGCGTCCCCCGAGCCTCGCGGGCCAAATATTTGTCTAGCTTTGACACAGTGTACAATCATATGCCCCAAGACTGACACTTCATGATTGGTAGCCTTTCCCCCCAGCCTCAACCCCTCCTCTGCAGGACACGCACCAGCAGCCCGGGGGGGGAAGGCCAGCCAGCGGAGCATCATCAAGGAGCATGAAGAGCGCCAGTGCGGTTTCAGCGCTTTAACATGGAGGGCATGAGCCCTGATTGAGGAGAACATGGAGGAATGGAAGGAGGGGGTGTCTTGCTCATGGGGTATCCCTTACTCGTCTCATTTTGGAGATATTCCTTCAGTTCAGATCTCCAGAGAGCGGGTAATGTGAGGGCCGGGCCCAGTTAGCTGGCCTAGTCGAAACTCCCTCACTAAGGCCACGCTGTTGCCCGTGGCGTCTGATTACCCTGACCTTAGGGCTTTGAGAACGGAAAAAAGCGTTCTCCTCACGGTTTTATCTGTTAGCTGTGCCAGAAACGCTGGAGGGTGCTTGTAGAAAACAGTCTTCATTACATGGGATGTCTCAGACGTTGACTTGTTCATCAAGAAAGTGACATCTTGCAAAAAAATAAAAGGATATCTCTCGGTCTCACGTCCTCTTTGAATGTGGAACGGGATGATTGGTTTTACTTCCCTCTGCAGCCACAGTTTCGGTCCACCTACTGAAGCGAAATTAAAGAACTGCACGGTGACCTTCCATTTTTGACACGTTATCGTTGAGTGTCTTGAACCTGAGCTCAATCTAGGAAGGAAATGCTCGTCGTTGGTCCAAAGTGGAGGATGTCCTGGTTTGGTGGAAGACGAGATAGACAGAGAGAGAAAGAGAGAGAGAGAGAGAGAGCGTGAGGGGGTGGTGGTTGCGTTTCTCAGAGACTCCACACGCTTGATGTAGCTTCTAGCCACAGCTGAGAGAAAGAGAGAGAGAGCGAGAGTGAGTGAGCGAGCGATCGCGCGGTCCAATGGGAGTTGACAGCTTAAACGCAGAAAATCCCCCAGGCCACTTGGCACTCAATTAATGATGTTTCTGGCTCTGCGGTTCTCGGGCATATGTAGCTGAATCTCGGCTTGGCCCAGTAGAATATCAGTTGTGTATTCTGAAGAACAAAAACCGCTCACCCGTCACATTAATGTATTCATCGCAGAGCGTTTTGGAGAGTCTGCGTTTGCTTTCGAAATTAAGCAAAACCTTGTTGTTTGTACACAGTTTTAGTAGTTTGAGTAGCGTAGAGACTTGTGGGTGGTCTTTTTCACTTTGAAACCACCCAGAAACATCCTCGCAAACTACGTAGCTTATTGATTGCACAAACGGGCTAATGAGCTAAATTGGATTCATTTCGGCATTAATTTGGGATTGTTAGACGTTAAAACAATCACACTTTTTCCTCATTTAAATTTCACCACTATTGTCTCGGAGGCCAGTTTTTGTTTTTCACGCTATAAAACTCTGCTTTCCAGTGTCCACAGGCCTATTGAAGTTGGTGTTGCAAGGCTTGGGGTGGTTAGCGTGGAGGTTGTGTATCCACACTGCCCCGTGTCTCGTCCCAGCGGTCCTGTCACGCACTTGTCAGTTCTTTAAGTGGGCAGAGGATCAATACATCACCTGCTACATTTCCTTAAGCAGTCTCACACAGACGGCGTGTTTGCACGGGAAAGAAATAACCTCTGTGCCAGCACACCGAATATTAGCTTCTTACCACCTAAGGGTCAGCGCATGAAGCCGCGAAAAGAAAAGGAAGACGAGAGCTAAAGAAGAGAAATCAACCACCTCCCGCTCTGCTCGGCTCGTTTCAAGTGAAAATGAAATGCCCTGTGTCAATTTGAAACTCTGGAAGAGCTAGCCCTTTAGCACTTTTCCTCGGTCCAGGGGCGAAGCCGGCACTTATTAAAGGCGCGTAGTGCAGGGTCAAAAGCGGCAAGCCAGCAGCATACGATTAAAATGTAATGAAAGGAATCTCGGTTGGAGATTTGAGGGTCCAGAGAAGGCAGAAGATTATTTTATCCCCATTGATGTGCCGTTGCATCAGACAGCGTTGCTAATAGAGAATATATATGCTTTAAGCTATGAAAACTCAAAACTGCATGACCATTATATGGGTGGACATGGCCGTATGTGCTGATCTGAGGTTAATAGTTTTTTTAGTATTTAGGATAATATTTTTGCCGATATAAAGTTGATTTCTAAATTTTTATGTTATTTAATTAAAGGTTTGGTCTTTGTTTTTTGTTTTTTTTTTTACCGGACAAAAAATCCTCAATTTTATGACTAGTTGAAACAGGTGCTCTAACCAAACGCAAGGAATGAAGTTGCAGAAAGCTGCAGTTTTGAGAAGTAGTTAGCCTTACGTTTTTTAAAAGACTAAACCTTAAGCATAGAGCGTGCATTTACAGTTGCACAAAAAAACAAACAAATACATTTATTTATTTAAAAAATATGTATACACAATTGTGGGGAATAAATGTGTTTTTTTTTTTTTTAGACTAAACCTTCAAGCATAGAACTTACATTTACACTTAGAAATAAATAAATAAATAAAATAAATAAATAAATAATCAAATTGCCATATATGTAAAATTTTCATTAATTAAAAAGAAAAATCACAATTGTGGGAAATACATTTGCTTTTTTAAGACTTAACCTAAAGCGCAGAGAAGATATGTACAATCGTACAGATGGATGGATGGATGGATAGATAGATAATTTGAAATTACAAAACATTAAGTGAAAGATATGAGAAATTCATAATTGTTAGATAAAGTAGCATATACTGTATGAGAAATGGTTGCAGTAACGAGAAATAAAGTTGCAATTGTGAGATAAAATGTTGCGAAATAAAGCATTTTTGAGGAATAGTTACAGTTGACATTAATGTTTTTTCCCTTAACCAATACATTTTTTAGATACTAAATCTAAAGACTGAAGAACAAATAGTAGTTACAGTTGACCTTAATTCATGGATTTTCCTTAACCTTGCAGTTTTCTAAAAACATTTAGCCAGTGAGAGTATTGACTGAGTGAGAACATATTTTCAAAATGCAAATACAAATGCCGTTAAAGGATTATTCCTCCCAAAAATGAAGATTCTGCCATTAATTACTTACCCTCGTGTCGTTCCAAACCCATAAGACCTGCGTTCATCTTCAGAACACAAATTAAGATATTTGTGATGATATCAAAGAGCCATCTGACTGTCCATAGACAACAATACAACTGAAATGATCCCAGATCAAGAAACGTAAATATCTTAATTTGTGTTCTGAAGATGAACAAAGGTCTTCTAGGTTTGGAGCAACACAAGGGTGAGAGATTGATGACAGAATCTTCATTTTTTGGGTGAACTAACCCTTTAAAATCCCATAGATTAACATTATAGGTTGAACCAGAATCATGTACTTAATCATATATCACATAGTGCTATAAAACCACACCTTAACAACATTTTAGCATCATGGCAGTGAATTTCACACAGACGAGCAGGATTCTAGCTTTTATTTGTAGTATTAGAAGCAGCGTTTGATATTAGACCCAGTAGCATTTTCGTCATCATAACCACAGGGCATTGCATGTATCATGGCCGCATTCTCTGACACCCAGAGAGAGAGAGAGAGAGAGGGACACGGAGGAAGAAGAAGCAGGACTTAATTGGGGTTTGGGGGTACAGTGAACACTGACCTGTGGGGAGATTGGGTTTGAACCTGTCACTGGGATCTCGGTGCCGTCAGCATGGTGGCTCTGCCAGTCTCTGTCTCTCTTTCTCTCTCTTTCCTCACACACACACAATCACACACTTCTCCCCTGCTGGAGACAGTTCCATAGCGCCGTGTAGACCTGCTGGCTGGCAGAATTTTTAAAGAGCATGGAGGTTTAAAGACAGAAACCCCCGGGGAGGAATCCCACCAGCTTGGAGAGAGAAAAGGGGGAGTTTGCTGTCTCTCTCTTTCTCAATTCCTGTCTTTCTCTCACCTTATCTCTCTTTTCTCTATCTCTGTCTGTCTGCCTGGATGCCTGCCTGTCTATATCTCTCAGTTCTCATGCTTTCTCTCCCTTTCCTTCCTTCTCTCCTTTTCTTTCTCCCTCTATTTCTCGCCACATATCTCTCGCGTCCCCCTCCCTCCTTCATCCCAGTATTGACAGAATGAAGAAATGCTTTTCACTCGCTCATCCGGAGCACCGCTTAGTTCCCACTCACAACATCTTTCTCTCTCCCTTTTCTTTCTCTCTCTTTTTCTCCCTCCTATTCTTGTCTTGCTGTTTCCATCTAAATATTCAACTCTAACATTCACATCACCTAGTAACATTGGCTACGTTTATGCTGCAGCTGAATGTGGCCCGAATTAGATTTTTTTTTGTTTTTTTCCCTCACAGATGTGACATAGTTTAGCTTTTTTTTTTTTTTTTTTCACGGAAGCCCGTTTCAGAGTAAAAAATAAAATTGTGGGAAAGTCGTGGAAACTAAAAGTAGTTGTTCGATAAAGTAGCGAGTGCAAGAAACAGCTTCAATTATGAGAAATAAAGTATAAATAAAAAGTCGTAATTGTGCAATATTAAGTTAAAATAGTTTATAGTAGTTACATAATTACAGTTATAGTTGTGGGTTGCAATTTTACAAAATAGTTTCAGTTGTGCAAAATAGAGTTGCAGTTGAGAAATTGAGTTATGAGACGTTAAGTTGTAATCATGAAAAAAGGTTGAGTTACCAGAAGTAGTTGTATTTGTGAGTTGTAAAGTCAATTTTGGGAAATCAAACCAAAAAAACCCCAAAACAAAACTAAAAAAAAATTCCAATTGTGCAAAGTAGGTTTGCGCTTGAAGAAAATAGTTGCAAATTAGAAATAGTTACATTTAGGAGACAAAAAGTTGCAATCCAGTTATATTCACAATTGGCAACTCAAAAAAAAAAAAAAAAAACCCAGAAACAGTTGCCATTGAGAGTTATATAGTAACAGTTTTGAGAGGTGTATTTGTGCGTATGTGTTTGTTTGTGTGTGTATGTGTATATATGTGTGTGTGTGTATATATATATATATATATATATATATATATTAATTATATTATATATAGAAAGCAACTTTGTAGATGTCCTCTGGTATTTGATGACTGTGTCTGTGTTGTGGTTTCACCATTTCTGGCTCTGATCGTACACCCATACCATCAAAATCGAGCAGTTTGGCTTGGGGTATGAACGTCATCATTATGCAGAAGCCGAGTGAAGCAGCCCATCCCCTGATATCTGCTGCTGCTGCTGCTGCTGCTAATGCCAGTGCTGGATCTTCTGTTCCCATCCAGCCCAGGAGAAGCTCCCTTCCTCTGCAGGGAGTTCAGGGAGGGGAGCGGTAGTTTCTCCCGGTAGCGTGGGGCGGTAATAAATGCTGCTGGTGGAGGAGAGAGAGATAGTGATAGAGGAGAAGCTGTGATTGCAGGCCTCCGCTGTGGGACCAGGGGGGAATGGAGACTGCTGTCTCATTGAGTGATATCCCTGTCTCAACAGTAAATAAATAATGCAGCCTGCAGAGTTCACCCTGCCTCCTCCAGTGAGTTGTAAATGCATTAGCTGTTTTATATTCTTTTGTCTTGGGAAAATGGTTGGGAGTGAGGCAGGGAAAGGGGAAAAAACAGTACAACCAAACAACAGGAACGATAGCAACTTGCGTTACACCTCTTCACACGATCCCTCTTTCCTCCCAGAGCTCGCTTTGGTATAGTCCCCTGATCACTTGGATGAATAGTAATAAAACGGTGAGAGAAAAAGGTGTGTAATGCACATGCGTACCTAGATTTAGAGCTAGTAAGACCTTGAGGCGAATCGGGAGAATATCACACTTGGATGCCAATGGATATGAATGGATTTGAAAATCACTTGAAGTCAACATGAAATCAAATCAGTTTCTGCTACTTTTAGTATTTACGTTCATTCTAAACTGACAGACGTTATCAATCTTTCATGCAAAGGGACGTTTCACGCAATAAAAGGAAATTGTGTAATTTGCCTACCTTCGTGTTGTTCTAAAACCCTTGTGACTGACTTCTGCAGAATGCATGTTTTGTCTACACAATGAAAGTCAATGGGGTCCAATCTTGTCATTTTGGACCCCATTGACTTTTATTGTGTAGACAAAACATAAATACTCTGGGACATTTTTCACATAAAGACCACTTTTTAGTTCAAATCAAGTACTGCGCATGCCGTTTTACAGTATGTTGACATTGTACAAAAGGAGTTACAGGATTTGTTATTTCATTGGTCCTAATTACGGCTTGTGGTTATTTATTTCTTTAGACGGTTGTAATTGCGTTATAAATGCATTCATTCATCAGCATGTTGTTACAAATATCGCCTTTCGTCTAGTCCGAATCTTATTTCCAGTGCGAATTCCATTGCAAGTTCCTGTCAAGCGACTGGGATTGACAGCAGGGACCAGCGCTGACTGGCGTCAAGCAGGCCAGAACCTCGACAACTTCTGCATCTGCGAAGGAGACAATTTTATTTGCGTAGCATCCGTTTGCATACGCTTCAGCAAAAGCGTGCCGCAGCTTGGCATAAACACTCGGGGGGGGGGGGAAGCGCCTATAGGAGTTAATGATAGTAGCAGTCACATACGGCAGCATCAGGCTTGCGTACGCGTGACAGCTTTACTGCCGTACAGTCATCCGCCGCGCCACGACACGGCGAGGATGTTTCTGCCGCTGCCAACGTTCCTCTCTCGCCTGCCAGAGCCTTCAATCTCCTCGCCGCTCTCTGTATCACATACTAACTCTCTCACTCTGTCTTCCCCCATCAGCACCACCGCCTCCCACTGAGAAAAAACAGCAACCAGTCATCATCCGCGCCTGCATATATACGCAAACAAAAACAGACTCCCTCGGATGCACACGCACGCTGAACGATTAATTTCATTATAAAGGGCAGGTACGGGTACGGAAGCTGCATTTGAGCCACCCAGCTGCCCCCGAACACAAATCTGAATGGTCGCAGCTTGTTATACTTTTAGCAGAGGATCACTGGCAGTTCCCCATGGCTAGTCTACGGCGCAGGACTGGCCAGACGTGGCTAACCCATATGGCTATGGAAATCCATATGCTGCTGGTGCTAGGACTCTCCCTCTGCGGTTGTGCGGGAAGGTAAAACCCCAAAGGCTCCCCCCCAGCCCCCCCTTCCTATTCTTCCCGCACCTCCTCTGAACCCCTGGTGCTGCTTAGCCATTGTTCCAACAATCTGCTGTCACCTCCGTCGTCCCCACACCTCAAGCGAAACGATCAATGAGCTAATGGCCGCTAATTATTTTAGCCTCTGATTACCCTCCCCTTCACATTAGTTTGATGGCGTTTCCCTTTAAATCCTTTCATTTGCCAGATACTGTTCTCCATAATGAATAATAATATCAGTTTGCTCTACAAATCATCCAATTACTTATATTATATTATTATATTGTTATACTTTAATCTTACATAAGAGCTATAGCTAGGGAGCAGTATATTATAGATGTAAAAATTAAAATTTTCGTTTGGGCATTAGTTTGTCAGCTACTGTTTTATTAATGAATATTACGTTGTAATGAGAAACTGTCATCTGATTAACATGGTGTTCGCTACAAACCAATGGAGTTTGAGAAAAGGTGCACTTTTACATTTCTAAACGATTTTGTGTGTCGGACAAATCTTTTAGATTTCCATTAGAGCTGTATCTAGTGACAAGAATATCATAGAAGTGTGGAGTTGTTTTGACCTGAGACAATACTTAGCCACCTAGCAACTGTTTAGTATTAAAATAAATAAGAATTTAGTTATGCATTTGTTCGCTCGTTTGTTTGCCAGCTACTTTTCTATATGTATACATATATACATTTACTTTTTTAATCAATTGTACTTGGCAGACCAAAACTGGTGGAAGATCTGTTAGACTTATAATAACCCTGTATTTGGGGACAATGAAAAGCTATTTAGCAATGCAATAAAAACTTAAATCCATTTGTTCACAAGCTTTTGTTCTGACGAGTGTTTTTATTGAAACTAAACCGTTTCATTGGATTAACAGTTTGCACTGTTAGCATGGATAATCCCTCAGATCATGCAGTTTATTTAGAAAAAGTGTGCTTTCACTATTTTTTTTTTTTTTTTTTTTCAATCAGTTGCACTTACAATTTTTCAAATTTCAAACCTTTTTTTTTTTTATACAAATTTGCATATAATGTCACAAAATCCTCTTTATCACATCATAAGCCTTAATTAAGGCTTGTCTTTGAATTAAGTGTTTAACTAATATCAGATACATCATTTGAACGGCTCTTAATGTCTTTTGTTTTGTGTCGTTCTAGGAGGTCCTGCAGACAGTGCCTAAGTTCTGCTTCCCATTTGACGTCGAAAGGTAGGAAGTCCTTTATTCTTCCGGAACATAAGTTAATCGATGTGTGAATTGGTAAAATGATGACGTTTGTTTATCCAACACGCATTCGCACAAGAAGCTGTCGGAAATGACTCACAGGGTGGAGCCGCACACCTCTTTTGCTTCTACTTCTCTTTCTAATGTCAGACTTTTCACAGAGAAGTCCGTTGAAATAAAGCACCCTTATAGGAATTAAGATCTCCGCCCCCAGTAAACAATGTTTGTTTGCTTGTCTGTCCTAACTGGCATGATGGTAGACACGTCTCCTGAATAAATGTGGTGTTCTCACTGCAGTGTGTGTGTGTGTGCGCGTTGGCTTGTTTGCTCTTGGAAATGAAAAATGGAAAGCTCTGTTGTATAGTTTATGTGTTGTGTGAGAAGTTCACTTCCTTCCAGCTGAAGCTTTGTTGCTGCCATCTAGTGGAGATAAACTACACTGTCAGCCTTTATTTCAGTTACTACAACCTTAAATGTCATGAAATTAGTGAAGGAAATGTTTATAGCCTATTTATAGAATTGGCTTTTGAATGAATGTGAAAATGCTCAAAGTTAGTCAACTTTTAACAGTGTTTCCGTCAAATATAATTGAATATAATTTAATTCCCTCTCTGTTTGGTGGTCTGCAGAGTGTCCCAGACTCAGGTGGGCCAGAACTTCACATTTGTGCTCACAGACATTGAGAGCAAGCAGAGGTTTGGTTTCTGTCGGCTGACGTCTGGCTGCAGGGTCTGCATCTGTTTGCTCAGGTAAGAGATTATTATTAGTTTATTGCACTTGTGAAGTGAATCGTTTGCTAATTTGCAGTCATATTTTCATCTGCGTGAATAATGGGAGATTTCACACTCACACTATTAATATATCACAGATAGATATAAAGTTTGACGGATTGAAAAGATATTTTTTGAGAAATGACAGTTTTCTTGTTTTAAGTTAACAAATTCCAGATCAGTTCTAGATTCTGAAATCAAGGGATTCGAAGCAAACAGTACTTCACTTTAATGAAATAATAATAATAATAATACACAGGCAGGAATGCTCTTTTTGTTGGTTTTTTTAGATCATAATATGATCTAAATGCTTTCATATTTTCAGTCTGAGCTGTTCCACTGAGAATGGAAAGCTGGAGATTGAAGACTGTGTGTTATATAAACGATAAACCAGTGTATTTAATAATACAAATACTTTTAGTAATTCAGAGCAGCTCAACTGGGACATATCACATTTTTTTCCCCCTCTCCGTCTACATGGTATTGATGGACAATCGCAGGTTTATCATTGTCATGATGAGCTCCTGTCGAGATCTCTCCTCCTCCCACCCTGGCCAGGATGGCCTTTGTTTTTGTGTGTGTGTGTGTTTCTCTCTTTCTCTCCCCTCGTTATTCAGGCACAGAGGCATGCCGGAGACGGTTCACCAATAATTATGCATGAAGCCCTGCTGCCAATTAGCAAGAGTCTCCCCTGTCCCTTTCACTGAGTTTTACATGCTAATTCATTTGACATATGATGTATAAAATTCATTATGCATTCTGAGTAGTTTGCATGACTTCCTTCATTCATAATAAGAAATGCATTCAAAGTTTTGTTCCTTTTTTTTCCCGTAGACTTCTTTTGTTTATGTCATCTATTTGGAAAGAACATGGTCAAATGTAAAAAAAGAAAGTTTAGTTTTTCTGCTAACGGATGCTAATAAATATATATATGTGTATATATATATATAT
>JAUMHE010000079.1:9173050-9189129 GCA_032359235.1 Enteromius mattozi
ATATATCAGAATACCAGTTTTAAAATGAACAATTTCAGGATTTTTTTTCCTCGTTTTGCTTTAATGACCGCATAGAAATGTTTCATATATTATTTTGTTATATTTCTATCCCACAATGTGCTTTCTTTTTACGTGAATTAATCCCATATTTTAATCCCATATTTTTTGGTCTAAAAATAGATTAAAAACCAACAGCTGACTTGACAAAAGTTATGTTTCGTCTCAGAAGTAGTACTCAAGTAGTTCGCACTTATTCCTCGAAAACACAAGTAAATCTTTTGTAATCATGTCATGACCTACACATTCTCTCATTCACTGGTGGTCAGTTTGCCTTTTTTTTTTCTGGCTATCAAACCTCGAGCTCGAGCTTATCTGATGCTTCTGGCTGTGGAAGCAAGGAGCTTGAGTTTGTTAGGGATTGCCGGTAAGCCACAGATAAGTTGGTTTACTCTCGGCACTAGAGAACCTAAAAGGGCCGTTGAGATTGGCTCGTCTCAGCACAGTTCAGCATGATGAATGTGCCTCTATCAGAGGATTTGCCGAATACAAACACATTTTTACTTACTAGCTGTGAAGAGATTGGGCCGGGGTGCCGTGCTCCCCTCAGCCTATTTATAAAAAAGTTGAAACGAGAAGAAAAATCGTGTGCTTCTGCTTTATGACTTAAAATAAAAAATGAATCCAGGATCTCGCGAAAGGTATTCCTCCCTGGATGTCTTCATAAACGCGAGCCTGCTGCTTATAGAGCGGTGATTTATTTGACTTTAAAACAAAAGATTTACATGCTCTCATTTAAGAGTATAATGAGTGTTTGTGCTCTCCAAGGCCCGCCGTGCCTTTCTGACAAGGAGAAAATCCCCTTCACATGTGAAAAATGAAGGATTAGCATCTAGGAGCCTCGCATTTTAAACAAAGAGCGAGCGAGAGATAATGATTTTTTTCTTTGTTGTGCAATGCAAGGTGTCGGTCGATTGCGATATTTCAAACAACACGTCATTCTAACCATTTTTTCCCCTTATCCGTCTAGAAATTTGCATAGACACGTTTAATTTGGTATAGTGTGACCTGGTTTGCGAACGTCGTCGCGCACGTCAAAATATTGGCATGTTAAGAGATGATTGTTTTAGGTTAATGGTCACCCAGACTCGAAAGCTTCACGCTTGAGCGCACGTCCCTGGGAACGCCGTGCCACTGGCCCCTTATGGATTCGGCAATATGAAAATTTGCATTAGATACACTTAGTTGTGTTTTTTGTTGACCGTTAATTCCAGTCTGCTGGAGAGCTCACTGACCCATGGAAGGATAAAAAGGGGGAAAAAGAATGGGATCAGACGATAAGCATGTTCTGCTTTCTTGAAAATTACAGCATCTATTAATTTAAGCTTCTTCTTTTCCAGTTAAAGTAATCAAGCATTAGCGACAAACAAAAGTCGTTTGGAAAGAATAGCTGATGTAATCGCTCTCAGTTAAGTGTGAGATTTCAGACCGAGTCGAAATGCATGTTGTAATCACGCCTACATACCGGGAAAGAAAAAGTCAGAGCCCGCTAGCAGGCCGCATTTTTTTTTTTTTTTCACTAGATTGCGTAACAAAATAAATGGTGTGTGTTCTTACAACCTTCAAGCCAAAACAACACATTGGCCGCGTTCCATCTTTAAAGGCCTGTCAACTTTGCCAAGATTCTGTCAGGCGGCAACGCACACAATGTTGCAGATACTCTTGGCTAGTCATTGTGTGATTAGTTAATACACATTGATAAGGTGTGAATTCGTTTTTGTACTCCTGCTAGGAAATTAATTTTAGGGAGAGAAAAAAAACGGTGACATATGTAGCACGACGATGGGGTTCAGGTTGTGCATCTGGGAGCAGCATGCTTGTAAACCATCCCATCCCTGGTTTATTACGGGGCTACAGTGGACCACTCGTGTTTTTGTTGAAGAAACCAAATACTTTTATTTAGCCCGTGCCGTGGCTGGAATGTTTAAAATGCGAGTGTCAGCGAGTACCAAGAATGTGATAATAAAGCCCGCCAGGTTAGAAGTCAAGGTGAGGAAGAATCGGCTGTGGTGGATTGGAGAAAATAATATGTGCTCTTTAATATGAGCTTTTTTTTAATAGGTTTTTGTTGTGAAATGTATTAATAAATAAGTGTTTAATGCATTTTTCTCATTTTCTCTGTTTTTTGACAGCTATCTCCCATGGTTTGAGATTTATTATAAGCTGCTAAACACCCTTGCAGACTACTTATCAAAACACCAGGTGAGTTAAGGGAAGTTTTCAAATTGTCTTCACATGGAAAAAATTTGCATAATTATTACACAAGAATAAAAAATGCTTGCACAGAAATTTGCAATAAATCTTGTCATTTCAAAAAAGATAATGTGATCATTTATTTAAGAACGGATATATGAACAATTTTGGACGTTATCAAATTTCATGCACTTTTTTTTTTTAAACACCAGCTAAGTTAGTTGCACATTTCTGAAAATGGTATTATTTATAGAAGAATATGCATTGAATGCTGCAATTTACACAAGAATAAATCGTTAATAAAATCATTCTTAAATGATCACTTTTAATGCAAATTTTACCCTTGTAAAAAAAGAGCTAAATTACAACACATAAGAATGAGTTTATGAAAGGTTAACATAGAAATTTGACATTTCAAATTTGCCGAATTTCTAAAACCATTTTTAAATACATTTGCATTAAAAGCAGATTTTAGAGTAGACTTATGTACAGACGACTTAAAGCAGCTAATTTGAAGTCTTCAACTTCAACTCAATGCGCAAAAATGTGCTAAATAAGAGTGCGTGTGTGTGTGTGTGTGTGTATAAAATGAAGTACTCTTTCAGACTTTTTCAAACAAGTTAGTTGCACATTTCTTCCGCGGTTTTGTGATTTACACAGAAATGTGCATAAAAATATGGCAATTTATGCAAAAATGGGTATATGATTTACACAAAATTTGCTATACTGTAAATTATGTAAAATCATTAATAAAACAATTAAAAAAAAACATTAAAATAACTAATTTAATGTTAATTTCTAAATAGACTACTTATCAAATCCTTAGATAAATTAAGAGAAGTCTTCAACTTCAAATGGAAAAAATGACATCATAATTTGTTAAATGTTTACACAAATAAATAAGTACATTAAATATAAACATTCTTATTAAATTATTAAATACTCATACAGATGAAAATGTTAGGAGACAAAATTTAACATGAGTTTGAGTATGTAAACGGATCAAACAGTATCTGTAGTAACTGTAAATATTTTTAACTGTAAAAAAAAAAGTTTTCTCTGTGTCACTGACTGATTGCACCACGCCGGACCCCCTATTGAGCAAACAGCTAATGTCAGAGATAGCATCGAAATTACCCACGCTTCTCCCATCCAGCCTGTGAGCCAAAAGTGCCACTGCGAAGCAAAACTTGAGTGTTTTGTTTTGTGTAAAGACAAAGGAAAAAGAAAAACGTCATCTATAATCCATCTCGGCGAAACAGGCACAGTTGGTTGGTTTGCGCTTTGCTTTGCAGTGTTGTTGACATTTAACAGACCGAGCATCGAACAGGAAGTCAGTCCTTATGATATACGGGAAAACAAATTGTCAGGAAATACACTGTGCCAAATCGCTTTTTTTTTTTCTGAAAGTTTCACAGCAGTAGGAGACGAAGAAAAGTTTGAATTAGGAAAAGGGGATGAAAATATTAAGCTAACATCAAATGAAAAACAGAGTCTGCGTGGAGCCGGAGTTTCTGTATCAGTCTGTTATCGTTCAGTTATGTGTAACGGAGCCGAGAGAAGTGAGGAAGTCCAAGCCTCCTCTACACAAACAAATCATGGGCTGAGTACGCTGGGAGAACAGGGGTCAGGAATTAAGCCCTTAGATCCTCGGTGTCATCGACCCGCTCCATTACCAAAAGTATGCCTTTTAGTTTTCCCTCATTCTTCACATTTCACGTTGTTCATTACGCGAAGTACATTCTCTGTATGATTTTTATTTAGCAGATGCTTATTCAGTGCAACTTTCAAAGTCATTTAGCTTCATTTATGAGACTGTAGCGGTCAACAGATGGTAAAAATGCAATTCAGAAAGTTTTCTTTTGGGAAAAAACGCTACTTGATGCACAAAGCACACATGAAAATGACAAATAAAAAGCCTGTAGAATATATTTTCGAGCAGTAGGCAGAGTGTATTGCTTAACAGTGCGATCATTTATCTACAAATGACTTTGCAAACAATTTGCACTGAAATTTGCATTAGATGCGAAAATTGATTTGCGATGTACAGTAAATGTGCACATTCACCTTGTGTATGATTTTTATGTTCAAAATTATCTTTGGGGGTTCTATTTATTCAGATGTTTGCATTAAATGCAGATGTTTATATTTTAAAGAAAATTTGTACCGATTATTTGCACGGAAATTTACACACAACTTAGAAATTTTTATTTGAATTTGATTTGTATCAGAGAATTTTAAATGAATTGTTTTTGCGTACAATTAAAACTGAAATTTGCGTGGAATGCGACAGTTCATATTTTGTACCAGTAATAATGGAAATGTAAATTAAATGTAACAATTTTGTTAAAAAATGGGCTTTATTTATGAAATGCCAGCATGAAATAATTCATAAAACTATTTTTAAGTGCATAAATTTGAACTTATGAACAATTAAAAAAAAAAGAAAATGCTGTGCCCAGTGCTTTATGCAAACTATTTAGATAGACATTTGCATTAAATGTCAATATAAACATTTTTTTTGCTAGTATTTAAAAAATTTAAAATTAGATATTTATGTATATATGTATGTATTTATTTATTTGCCAATGTTTGACAGCAGCGTTAACTAAATCTGAAAAAAATAAATAAATAAACAACAAAACAAGAATTTTTTTTCTTGGTTAAAATAAATAAACATGAAATTAAATTAAATATAAAAACGCATGTGTTATTTACACTAATTGTTAAGGCAGCATTGCTTTTTAATTTAGCATTTCTTTAAGCATTTCTTATTATTTTAATTTAACTTGATGTAGCTACTAAAATAACTCAAGCTGAAAGAAAAACTAAAAATTATACCTCAAAAAAAAAACCTCAAAATACTAACAATTTGTAAAATTGTAATGAAAAATTTACAAAGTAAAACTATATATATATATATATATTTACCATTTTTAAATTTTCTCCCCTTTAAAAAAAAAACGAAACTCTAATATGCATAAATGTATTTGAGCGAGTAAGCATGATCGGGTTGACGTTTGTCGTTGGATTCCGCGTGAGGCGGCGTTGACTGACGAGGAAGGAGAAGAGCGCTGAAGGTTTATGGCGAGGGTAAATGAAGTGTTTCCTCAGGCTGTGTTACTGACCATGCGTGTGAGCATCCAGGCTCTCGTGACAGCGGCTCGCACACACACACACACACACATACGCACACATGTCCAAACGGCCATACATGCTGCAAGCTCTGGCCAAATAGCTAATCTGGGAACTTGCTTACAAGGAAAGGGCAATCTAAATATGTGCCTAACTATTCGATGTCAGACCGTGTTTTAACAGCAACGGCATCGCTATTCTTCAGCAAGTTTGAGAGGGTAAATTGCACTCTTGTCGTAAAAGCTCGTAAAAGCTCAGCGTTATAATCCTGAGGCCTGTTTTGTGGCAAAGCTTTTCTCCAATGGCTTCTTAAAGCCGCCCGCTCTGAGCAAGGACCTTTGGTTAATTACGAACAGCCAATGTTCGCCATAAATCATCCCCAGAATAATAAGCGTCTGCCGCAGCCTAGCTTACCGTCTCTTAACCTCAGGATCGCTCGTTAAATGTGTGTCAGTCGGATATATTTCTCTTCTGCAGACTGCTGTAGGAATACTTTACGCCGAGAGCTTTAAATCATGGAAGCGCTTTGCTGTTGCCGTTGTTTTTCTTTCGTACTCCTTTTTTTTTTTTTCTCTCTTCTTTTTCATTTGTTGGTTTTTCATATTTGTCTTTTTTGTCCTCGCAGGAAGATGACTTGAACGACATGTTGGAAACGTTGCACACCCACCCCGTGCCAAAGCCCAAGACATCAGTGAATCTGAGCGTGGTAGGTGCTTTGTTGAGAAGCAGAAGAGAAACCGCTGGCCTCTGACTCTGATAACACACACTCAACACAGTTACACAGCAGCTATAGACTCAAATACTACCAGCCAATCACAGACCTCTATCTGTCTATCTTTCTATCTATCATTCTATCTATCGTTTTATTGTTCTGTCTATCTTTCTGTTGTTCCGTTCTGTCTGTCTATCGTTCTGTCTATCGTTCTGTATATCTATCTATCGTTCTGTCTATCTATTGTTCTGTCTGTCTATCGTTCTATTGTTCTGTTTTTCTGTCTATCGTTCTATCCATCGTTCTATCTATCTATCTATCTATATCTGTCTATCACTCTATCATTCTATCTATTGTTTTATCTTTATTTCTATTATTCTGTTGTTCTATCCATCTATCATTCTATCTGTCTATCTATCTAGCCTTCTGTATATCTATCTGTCTATCACTCTGTCATTCTATCTATTGTTTTATCTTTATTTATGTTGTTCTATTGTTCTATC
Organism: Enteromius mattozi; assembly: GCA_032359235.1. Classification (NCBI taxonomy): domain Eukaryota; kingdom Metazoa; phylum Chordata; class Actinopteri; order Cypriniformes; family Cyprinidae; genus Enteromius; species Enteromius mattozi. Next base: position 9,179,651 of record JAUMHE010000079.1, read on the forward strand.
CGTCTATCATTCTATCTATCATTTTATCTATTGTTATATCGTTCTTTCTATCTATCGTTCTATCTGTTGTTCTGTTTGTCATTCTGTCAACTGTTCTGTCGTTCTTTCATTCTGTTCTTTCATTCTATTCATCTTTCTATTGTTCTATTATCTGTCATCATTTTATATATAGTTAGGTATATAGTTTTTTCTGTAGTTCTGTTATTCTTTTTATCATTCTTTCTGTTTCAATCAATCATTCTTTCATTATTTCTTTCTATAATCTTCTACTATTGTTCTGTCATCTATCGTTCTATCTATCTATCGTTCTACCTATCGTTCTTTCAGTCATCTTCTGTATCAGTTGTTCTTTCTTTCTGTTCTTTCGGTCTGTTCTTTCATTCTATTTATACTTCTATTGTTCTATTATCCATCTATCATTTTATATATAGTTAAATAGTTCTATCTATCTGTCGTTCTATCTATCCATCTCTCTATCGTTCTATCCATCTATTCATCCATCTATCGTCCTATCTATCACTCTGTCATTATACAGTACCTTTCATTCTATCTACTAATCATTTTATTTATCATTCTATTTATTATTACTATTTACTATTCTATTGTTTATTTCAGTCTGTCATTCTAGCCATCATTCTTTTACTCTGCATCTCATTCCATCCATCTGTCAATATTTTGCAGTCTATGTCAGGTTTTTATTTTGTATTTTTTTTGCAGTCTGTCTGTCTGTCTGATCTCTCCATCTAATCCATCTATATTCTTTCCTTCATTTTTGCAAGAGCGACCACTTACATTTTGCCAATAGGCAAGTAGTGCAGGATCCAGGAAGCAGACAGTCGGTGAGTGGAGAGTGAGTGTGCTGAAGGGAGAGGGATGAAACGAAAGAGAGAGAGAACGGGGCAGTTCTGAAATTTGGAGCCGCTGCCCTAATCGCATGGGAGACAGCTCTCCAATTTTGCCAAATAAACCAGCTCTATTCTTCTTTTTTTTTTTTTTAAATATGGCAAAAACCCATATTTATTGTTGTCAGTTTTTCTTTTTCTTTTCTGGAAAACAATCAAATTTGCTAAATGATTCATGCTCTTCCACACTGCTGTATTCTCTTTTCAAATATCAAAAGTTTTTTTGAATTAAAAGCAAAAGGCAATTATGCTCAAGAAATCTCCTTGATGCTCTGCCCATTAGCCTACATTTATCTTTTTATTTAAATATGGATAAAAAAATAAACAAAGCACCCTTGAATATTTGCCTAAGAACATTGCATTAAAACATCATTTACTGTTACATTTACCAGATGCCATATAGTTATATTAATTTTAATATACAATTAAACGTTAAATAAACTCTGCATTATGGAACTAGTTATTGATGTATATTTAAAATGTTATATGTTTTATATTAACGTAACAATCATATATTGAATACATATAAAACACATTTATTTTTCACACCACATTAAAGTAAGCTGACGCTAAGGAACATGACATCACTAGTTATAAAGTTTGCTGTTGCTAAAGATTAGTTATCAACAGTTTGCCCTTAGCTTGTGATCTAAAAGCCCATCAGGTCATCCGAAGGGGTTTCTTGGAGTTGTCTGTACCGTCTCCCAGCAGGTGGTGGGTTCACTAATCACCGTCGTGTTCCTCTTTAACTTCTCTGAAGTTAAAGTGACTGGCAACATGAAATGTTTGTTTGCTATTGGAATTTGGGAAGAGGGTCTTGGTGATAGGAGAGGTTTCTATCAACACTGTGTGGGCAGTAATGTTTAAATCCGACGTGTATGTGTGTTGGGGAGTGGTGCAGGGTCTGGGATTCTGATCACACTACAGGGAGCAGCAGACAGAGCGCGGTGATAACAAGCACTCTGATAATGTGTGATTTTTATAAACATGCCTGCAAAGTGTTGGCCACCGCCAGCTGGAACTGCAGTCCATGACACGGAGGGCAATCAGCTGCTCAGTATGGGAAAATAAACACATGTCAGCACATGAAGAGAACTCGGTCAATCTGCTTTATTGATATCTTCGAACTGTTTATATTTGTACTATTATAGCAAAAGCACTCTGGACACACACATAGAGCGCAGATAAATAGTTTCTGACATTGCACAGCACTTAGTTCGATTGCTGGAGTCATGTGATCACAGCATCCGAGAGGAATATTTTAAAGCGTCTGAGTATTAGAGGATGCTAGTCGCACTTGTATTTGTTTGTGGAACATACGCAAAGGCAGCAAAAGTTGAACCTATGTGTGGAGCAACAGATGGGTACTCTTTACGCATGACGAATCGCGACCCAGCCTTGGGAATAAGCGGAGCGTGCCACACAGGCAAACAAAAGTGCTAAAGTTAGCAGGCAGCGTGGGATCTTTGCTTCGGAGCCTCTTTGATCCAGACATTAAACTTGCTCGCCTGTTCAAACGTACGCCTGGCAGACCCCTCTGATACTGTCAGAACAGAGCAGTTGGCTTTTGTACCTTAATAAAGACTTTCTCTCCGATGCGGGGAGCCTCCTCCGGTAGTGTCCACAGGGGATCGGCGTTTGTTGACTTCATGTATCCGTATCTGTTGTCTGAATGTATGATGTTAACAAGCGCAGACATAGTTCAGGCCGACTGCGGTTTATTTATTGGTTGTGGAACAGACAGTAAGTTGGAGGTTCTATAAACAATAAATACTGGAAGGTTGTGTAATGGTGACCTTATCTTGTATGTTTTCTTGTCTGTTTTCTGCAGCATTCATACTTCATAGCTCCTGATCTTAATGGACTCCCCACCATACCTGAAAATGTGAGTATGTTTAACCCAGACACAAATTTTAGCCACACGTATGAGTGTCATTGCACTACTGTACATATCAGATTAAGTGACTGTTAGTAAAACAAAGCACAAAAAAAAACATTAAAACAATACATGAAACAAAGTAAAACAAATCAATAAAAATATAAAATAAAACATTGAACCATAACCTAAAAAAAAAAAAATGAAACAAAATATTCCAAACATTACAAACATCCAACATTCAAGTATAACAAAACATCAAGCTAAATTTGAAGCAAAACATGAAACAAAATTAAATATCAAACAAAACTTTAAAACAAATATAAAACAAAAGATAAAAGCAACATTAAAACAAAACATGATACAAAACATTAAAAACATGCAACAATAGAAATTATAAATCAATTAAACATTAAAAAACATAAACATGAAACAAAACAAGCAAAATTTGCAGCAAAACATGAAACAAAACAAAATATCAAACAAAATCTTAAATGAAAACAAAATATAAAGCATAAAACAAAATATAAAATGAAATTCAATACAATTTTGAATGCAATGGCATTCATACGTGAAGTGTGACCTGTGTAAATACCATAATTTCTCTAAATGAACCATCTTTTTTCCTCCTTCTAGAGAAATTTAACTGAGTACTTTGTAGCAGTGGATGTGAACAACATGTTGCACCTCTACGCCAGCATGCTGCATGAGCGACGCATCATCATTACCTCAAGCAAGCTTAGCACTGTGAGTTTCTGCTGTCATTCCCATTTACACATCAGACAGCTTTCATGTTGCTTAAAATATTAATAAACATTGTTTTTATACAATGCATTTAAAAGAAGTCTTTCGGGAACCACCAGAATTATTTCTGTATATACAGAAATGTGTTTTTAATTTGTTTCAAATTAACATAACATGTGATGGACGTGTTTTTTTTTTTTTTTTTTTGCTCCCAGGACTTGAAAGTTCTCACACCGGTGGAAAATGCAGAATCATAGGCAATATTATGTAGATCTTATTACACTCCCTGCTCTCTCGGGCTACGTATTGCCAACTACCTCATGATACGGTGCACATCATAATAAGTTGTTTAGATGACCTGCTTCTCATTAATTAAACCGTAAGAAAGAAAATATTTATACAATAAATCTAAACATCTCAAAAAATACTCTACACTGATTTGGTTCTCTCTGTTTTGGCTTTTTTTTTTGGGTGTTTCTCTGGGCTGAAGTCTGTTAGCTTTAAATTATCACTTATTGGATCCCTGACTCTTCCACATATTTTCTGTCTGGCTCTTCTTGCCTGGAAAAGGGAGTGGGCGCTTATCGCACGGGGGCGGACGATGGTCCAAACTTTCATGACAGTTGGTGTAGAAGCGGCGAGTGATGTCATTCGCTCCCTATCTCTCTCCGATTCCCCCCCGGAGCATCTGCGGTGCGCTCGCCGACAGTGCCGGAACCGAGGGGCTCCCCTCGGACCCTCTGGCTCCGGAGGAGGCTGTCAGAATGACCCTATCCGTGGAGTATTTCACTCCTCCGGGCTGCCGCCTTCATTCCGTGTGCTCACTGACACGAGGGGTTAGAATGTGCAAATCATTAGTCTCTTGGGTAAATTGTTTTTTTTTACTCTCCCATAACTTGATTTACTGTTTTGCAAGATGGGAGAGCGAGCGACCTTGAGTTTACGAAACTAATATGCCAAAAGAGTTACTACGAAGACTAGTGATATTAAGGTTCCACCTCAGAGAAGACTTTCATCATCTCAAATCCCAAAACCATCCGTCGTCTTCTCAAGAGCCTTGGGAGTTCCAAGCAACTATAGGAAGACACATATGGTCAATTTTGCAAAGAATTCATAGACACGAGTGTAGACATATGGCCAATTTCCTGAATTGTTCAGAGAGGGCATATGACAGTGGCCACGGTGTGGTCAGCCTACCGCTACCGTTTCTCCAGCGAGCCAACAGGATAAAGACAGAGAAGGAAAGAGGAAGAGAGCCAATGCATTATGCATGCTGCCAGCGGACCCTGAGTGTTCGGGCCCCTAGTGAACCTGCTGTGTCAGTCTAGCAGAACATGGCCGCGCACTTGCCTGTATTGGAAAGCAAAAGAATAAATCATGATCTAACAACAATGCATCAGTTGACTTATTGCTGTTTTGTGACCAGAGGTAAGGAGTACCACTGTTTTAAAACCATGTCGCAGGCTTCGGGAGGCAGCCGCCCATGCAGTCTTGTCATGTGCCAGTATAATTGTGCTGCATCAGGATCCCTCTAACTAGTCAACTGGGAGGCCCTGGCGCGTTTCATCTGCGAGACCCCCTCGGCCGGCCCCGAGTCTTGACAGCCGCCTTCTCATCATGCTGTCAGTGGTATGCTAACAAGACCCGATCCCGTCTTGGCCTGTGGTGCTAGCCACTGAGGTTCCTTTCGGCCTCACGCGCGCACACTTTTTTTTACGCTCTACTCAGCAATGCTGTCTTATTTTCGTTCCTTCTTCAAGCATCTCTCTTACCACACCTTTAATAGACATTTTATCTTCCTCCGGCACTTCCTGTTCTCTTCTTTGTGGTATCGTGTTGCATTGGGAGGTGGATTAGTGGTGTTTGGCGCCCTGCGCCCTACCTCTACCTTTTCTTTTTTTAATGCCACCTCCTTGTTAGCGATACACCTGTGTCGGCGCCCCACTCGGAGCCGTGCGTTTGTCAACAGGAGGGGAGAGCGAGGGTTGGTAATTGGGAAACAAGGAGAGGGCCAGGGGAGAGATGTCTCGCAGGTAGCAGGAGTCAGTGCAGACTGCGGCGCTGTCACCCTTGTCAGGGGGAATCGCACCTCTAGTCTCCAGTCTGCCCCAATCACAGATTCCACTGTGAGCTTTGTTGTGCTTATCAAAGAACGGGTCTTTGTCTATTCTTGGAGAAGTTGCCATGGATATTTTTGAACCCCAGCTTCTCCCTAGATGTAGGGAATATGTTCGTCAACTTGTTTACATAGACAGGGTTCACTGAAAAAGGTGTTACAAAGCATATCTTTATACTTCATCTGTGGGATATATCTCAGGAAGGCAAAATGGTACAAATGTACTCCTAGAGATGAGTGTGAATGTGGTTTGATTGTGAAGTGAGAGTTCTGTGACTGTCACCTGATTGGGCAAATCCCAAGTTCGCTGAACCAAGACAGCAAGATCCTTCTTTTTCCTTTCCTCTCAAGAGAAATTTGTAGGTCTATTTTAGGGCTTCTAGCGTGCTGCTTAGCAGTAATAAATTGTGTTCCTGATCTTGTTAGAGGCTTTCAACTTTTGCCTTATCATTTTTTTAATAAACAGTAGTTTAATGAATTTCTGAACAAATCAGCTCAGCCTTGAGTTTTTGCATATTTGTAGGTTCTTACAGAAAACATTATGGTATTTTTAATCTAATGTTGTTGTTTTTTTTGCACTTTTATTTTACAGTATATGCACTTGCATTTACTTACAGTTTATTTACCTAAGAAAGTACTGGGTAATATAAGGTAACTACATGGCCTAAGGTTAGATTAAAGGCTGGGACACACCAAGCTGACTTCAAAGAAGTAGCGGCAACAGAATCTGATGGTGTTGTCGCCTCGACTCGGCAGCATCTGGATCGAGAAGCTTTGATTGAACACACCGCACAGACTACAGCCAACTGCAAACTATTATGTGCATTCTGTGCTTGTGTGAGAGGAATTAGCTGTCTGTATCAGCAGCTATCAGTAGTATATATTCATTATTTAAAATGAGAAACAGAATCTACACATATATACGAAACATAAAAGTTATTTGAATATCAGTTATGTTGATAGCATTCTTTATTTTAAAGTGACCCTATAACGGATTTTTGGACACAGCTGTAAGTGAATGACAACATCCCGCAAAGTTTTAAATCTAAAGGAGCACCGTGTATAAAGTCATTGTCTCTCAAAAGAAAGAGTCGATTCTGAATCATTAAAACGAGTAATTTTTTAAAAACAAATCCCAAGTGTTGACGTCAACATGAAATATTAGCATATTAGGATCATGTGAAAGAGGGGTTTGGAAAAATTAATTGTTGAGTGAAACATTTGGGATTTGTTGAGCAAGTAAGGTTAAAAAAAATGCATATTATAAGAAAACAAACGTGTTTTTTGATCTTGAATGCATATCAACCTGTTGTTGAGGACTCCTTAAACTAAAATATGAACATTTCCCCAACACTGATTCGATTTAATTTGCGTATGATAATGTAGTTTTTAATTGTGGCATTTTTTTAAGCAAATAATTATCGCAAGAAGTGTATGTCTTAAATAAACCGCTGTAGAACTAATATTGCATTTGTTGGTTTTCATGTAAAAATGCCTTTTCATGAAAGGATTGTTTCATGTGTTCTTTGGGATTCTTTAGAATGCCGTTATTGGTTTTTTGGGTCTATTATATTCCCAAAGACGGATCCCTTTGTATAATAGAGAAGACCCCCACTTAACACGTCCCCAGCACGCTCATTACCGCTATCGGCAGCGGTAGCTCACAGGTCTCGGCAGGATCCAGCCCCGCATCCAAACAAACCGTAATCCAGCATTTGTTCTCATGGATGACTCTTCATTTAAAGGAATATCAAGCATACTTTGCCTTTTGTGGCCATTTGGCTTTCTTTTCATTTGGCATGTCTTCATTAATTATTCATAAGACCGCCAAATATTTTATTAGGAGCAGCACTCCAACAGTGCATTGTGGGTACGACTGGAGATTCAATGGCAGCGATACAGTTATTCTGAACTTTCTCTTTAATTGTCGCGGAAAGGAGGTCATGACTGATTTTTCTTGCAGGATCGCGTATGCTGTGATGAATCCCTCGTTTGCGAGCAGAACTGCTTGTGTGGGAAAAATATCAAGAGTTAATTTGTTTTCGAATTCCACCTTTTAATGTTTATCTAGGTTTCGCCACCTCCTTTTCATGCCCTCGTCTTTGAAAGAAAACGGCACGGCTTTACTTTCAAGTCAGGAATAAATCAAGCCAATTGGGCTTGTCTGCGGACATTGTTGAATTAATTGGAATGCGCCATTAGGCTTTTTTACCCATCTCCACATGGTACGGAAGGGTTCCCCTCAAAGAAACTACACGACAGTCTGTTCGCACAGTCAAAGAAAAGTGTTTCTTTGCAGTGCGATGACCTCTCAGCATGATTCATTTATTGGACCTTGAGAAAAAGGGATCTCGAACAGAACGGGTCTTGAAGCTTTGATATCAACCAAACTTGAGTTGGTGAGAAATGCCATAAATATTCATTTCTTTCTTTCTAAATTGCCCAGATGAAATTAGATCTGTCACAACTAAAGCTTTTCCTTTCTTTTCAGAGAACTGCACAACAAATTTGCATATGTTATAATGCACGGCACTAAATTACTGTTAATTAAAGCTGCGCTATTTCTTGACTCGATAGGTCACGTCTTATCCAGAGTGGTTGCGTTTGACCACAATGTCACAGAACTCAACGGACACAACAACAACAACACTCAACCAAGCCTTACCCATCGCAGACGTATACAAAAGTGATTCAGGATTAAAGCTGATCTCTTTGAAGCTAGCTGTTGTGCCCCGGCCAAGCTTGGTTGGTTTCGGTGGTCAGTTGTGATATTGTGTGTGTCAGTGAGCAGGGGGGGTCTCTTGATACTTCAGAGCCATGGTTCACACATTACTGGAAGCTCCAATTGTCAAGACCCCTCTTCCAGCCCCTACTCCCCACGGTATTCCAACAGCTCACAGTCTCTCTTGGCTAACTCATGTTTCATTCTTTGGCAATTTGCCCTAATGAAGTCCCAGAGGAGCCTTCAGACCTCTGTTCCTTTTCCATATTTAATCATGTTATTTTAATCTGGAAGATGAGGAAGCTCTGGCGTGTGCGCATGTGCCACACAGGTCATTACAACTGCTAGGTAGCCATGAGGGGAAATCAGGGTGTGGTGAGGGGTCACTTGGGTGTTCACTCATTAAACATCCACACCAGCGTCGTAATTAAGTGCTCGCTTCTTGTAGCGTCTGATTATTTACTCTGTGTGTGTGTATAAGAGTAATAAAGCATCATTAATTTTGTATCGCCGCTACGCATTTGACACCTTGCACTTTGGTGTATTTTTAGGCCCTTGATTGATGCCCTGATTTTGGCTTTGAACCTGCACCGTTTAACATCAGAAAAGCAACAAACAAAAGCACACATTTTAATCGGCTTGTGATGTTAAGATAAAAAGAGTCCGTCTAATGCTCTCCTGGTTCAATGCATTCCCCTTAAGCGTAATGCATTAAACGGTGGCATATGAAGGAGCTCACATGTCTGTTTTTTTTTTTTTGTTGTTGTTGTAGTTAACTGCATGCGTGCATGGGTCCACTGCCATGCTCTACCCTATGCACTGGCAGCACATCTTCATCCCTGTACTTCCTCCTCACCTGCTGGATTACTGCTGGTAAGAGCCATGCGCGTCTCACACACTTATGCAAACGTCTCCTTTATATTTCACTCAAGCTTAGGCTGCGCTGCTTTCTGAGCTCAAGAAAGAGCTTTTTTTCTTGTGTTTTAGGCATTTTGAGTTTACTTTGATGTTTGCTTTGTATGTCAAGATGGAATTAGCAGAGATCTATCTATCTATCTATCGCAATTTGCAACATCAAATAAATTCTTTTTTCTTTTTTCTTTTTTTTTTTACATAATT
>JAUMHE010000079.1:9189229-9214070 GCA_032359235.1 Enteromius mattozi
ATCTATCTATCTATCTATCGCAATTTGCAACATCAAATAAATTCTTTTTTCTTTTTTCTTTTTTTTTTTACATAATTTTCTTTTAAATCCAGTTAATAAATTTTATGTATTTACTTAATTTTTTTTTAAAATCATGAATATTTTTACTATCTTGATGTTCCTATTGGGTTATGATATTTGACATGACAACATGAACTAACCTTTGCTCTCTCTATTTTATACAAACATTTTAATGTCTCTAAAATGTCAAGTAGTTTTAACGTCATATAAATGAAACATATTTTACTGTATTTTTTCCCCCAGAGTCCCCTAACTTTTTTTTTTTAATTATGACATTTAGCGTCATAAATATGTCCAGGTTTTCTTTTCTAACTTAAATTTTCATATGTAATTTATAATTAAGTAAATATATGTATACATATGCTTTTCAAATATGAATTACAATTGTAAGCAAAACTAGTTCAAAAGTAATCCTTTTGCACAGTGTTTCACTTAAAAATTCCCTTGAACCATAAAAAAATATTTAAGTACGGAAAAATGAAAAGGTCAGACTTCTGTTAATCGGCCAAGCAGGTACATTTTTAAAACTCGGCCCAACTTTAGATCATTAATTGGCCTTGCCGATATATCGGTCCATCAATAACATGAAGCTTCTGAACATGCAGTACTACTTTCTGAAATACCCCTCATCCTAATGAATATATTTCACTATATCTGAGATCGCAAAGGGTTTATGAAGGACATGATTTATTAGCACTAATGCCACCACACCAAGTCCAGCATGCAATCTCTTTCTCTTTTTTTCTCTTTTACCCATCAGGAACATATACGGCAGACTGATTTCCGTATGCCAACTGTGGGCTAAAACCGTGACCACACTCTTAACTTACAGCCCTGCTCTATAGCTACCAGAACACCCTATACCCTTAAATTGACAGACTTGTGCTGCCATGCTTGACACCACAGCTCCTCAGAAAATATTTGTGGTCGTTGATATAAATGCAGCTTTAAGAGTAGCGCCGTTTTCCAGTCCGGCACAGACATCCTCGTCGATTTATCATATTTCAGCTATCTAATTATACCAAAAAAACCATTATCATATTATAAGGCTGTGCATCGCTCATAATGAGCGCTATTAGGAATGATGGGAATTAGGCTGTCATAACAAAGTTACTCTCACGGACAACAATGACGTGACGGGGCTCACCCCGTGCATGTGTGTGTCAGCGTGCCTGCATGTCAGTTAAATCCGTGGCCTTAACAGATGCAGCGAGGGAGACTGCAGCTTATTAGCCACATAACCTGATTGAGCGAGCGCTGTAGCGGCTACCCAAACCTATCTAATTACACGGCCCTGCCTCGCTCCCGCTCAAAAGCGACGCTCGCCAATTACACTAATCACCTTCAGCGCTCAAAAGTGCTCGTTCCGGGAAGCGCTATTAAAGTTTCGCTCGTGACGCATGTCAATTTACGGCAATCCTCGTTTGTTGTTATTTACTTCTGTGCTACTTTTTTAAATGATTAGTATTTTTTTAAAAGTGTTCTTATGTTGCTAATGACTGTGGTTTGTCTCTGTTTGCAGTGCGCCCATGCCATATTTGGTTGGAGTCCATCTCAGCCTTTTAGAGGTACGTCACATAAATCCACTGTCCGCAGCCGTTCATCATTCTTAAAGTGTTTTACGAGACGTTTGATCAGAAGCACTACTGCTACTAGTCTGATATTACATAAACCATCATTATTTATTTACTTTTTCCACTCCGGGTCACTTAAAACCATCCGTCCCTCTGGATTCAAACCATCTGAGATGCTAATAACGCCCATCTACTTTGATGCATCATCGCCGAGCGCAGGGAAACCTACAAAAATTGACACATTGCTTTTTTGCTTTTCATCTCCCGGGCGCCCATGAGAAATGAAAGCGTCGGAGAAACAAAGAGATGGTGCATACGGTTATTGAGAAATGGCATGTTGGTTGGAGGTAGACCTATAGCTTCACGCGCAGATCTGATAGCGCTGACAGTCGCAGCAGTGCTGGTGTTTATCACACGATCGCATGCTGACAGTAACCCCCCCCACCGCTCCAACCCTCCCTCCACAATCCGGCTGCACGTAATTAGACCAAATCAGCACACGGGCCGCCGTAGCAGCGACTGTCAAAAATGACAAACCAGAAATTTTTTACACACTTGGCTGTTTCCCCCACCTGCACTGGAAGAATAATTATTGGATTTGTCGCCACTACCTTGACTACCATTGTGTGGAAGCGTTACACCGCTCAACACAGTGGTGCTTCATTCAAACGTGCCTAAATAATTTTATCATTTGGTTGGGTATTATGTGTATATTTCATAGTTAAAGTAGTTGCAACACTATCACAAATAATGTGTATCTATGTATCTATATCTATTATATATAGGTATATATACACGTGTGTGTGTGTGTGTGTATATATAATTAAGAAAACCCACTATAAATATATATATATATTAGTTTTACAGAAAACAGCTCAAAAGCTTCATCTGGTTTTGTTTATGCAAGCTGGTTTCTGCATTGTTAACTCAGTCTATTTAAATCTTGCCTGCTTAGTCTTTACTTATTGGTTTTGACATTGTTGAAAGAAAAAAAGATATGTGCTCTGAATTTGTTTGGGGTTTAACACTGAAAATGTATTTTAGCCTTACAGTATTTTTAACCTTCAAATATGTTTATACAAATGTTTTGAATAACTACTGTTGAAAAGAGTATTTATATAGATCACATTTAGGCTATTAAAACGGTTACAGGAAATAGGAATAGGCAAGGCGGTGTGTAACAAAGTGTGTTGCACTTTCAGAGAGTAAAGAGCAGATCCCTGGAGGATGTGGTCATTCTGAACGTGGACACAAACACCCTGGAAAGCCCCACAGACGACCTGCACAACCTGCCCAGTGACGTGGTGAGTGTCCCTAAACACACACACACACACATTTACCTAGAAATGTTAATGAAGACACACCATAGACTTCTACTGTTATATACCTTAATTACCTAAACATTACTACTGTTATTACTATAGATTATTAAATAATAATGTGCATTTTTATAATACAAAAAACAGTATTTACTTAGAGCCCTTGTTCCAAATAATGTTCCCAAAATGAGACTTTGTCAAAAATCTATTTAACAAAACCTTTTTTTAGTAAAGTGAATAACAGTTTTATTTAAATGAAATGGCTGTTTATTTAAAATTGAAAAAGAAAACTTCTTTTTAAAACACATAAAATATGTACATTGAATATAAATATTAAAAATGACTTTATGAGGATTTCTCCTAATTTTACTTTACTTAAAAAATATAATTGTTCCCAGAAGTTAGTGAAAGTTAATCTATACACACTCATACTCTTGCATTACCTTTATACTGTACTGTTGTTCAGTTTTAAGCCCTTTGTATACACACACACACACACACACACACACAAGAACATAATTGTCATTTTATCCCATTCTCCGTCTTTTTTCACACATTTAAACAAACAGTCTCTCTCTGGTCAGAGGAACACACCGCACCTCTGTCCTCTCATCATTAGCAGATTCAGCCGCGGATCCCCAAAAACCGCGCTCTGTAAACTTGCCCCGTGACGTTAAACGGCTGTCGCAATTCGCCGGCTATTTCAAACTCCTGCCTTCATCTCTTTTTTTTTTTTGTTTTGTTTTTTTTTTTTTATCTTTTCTTCTTTCTGCCTGCCCAGTGGCACATCTCTCTAGAAGTCCTGGATTTTCTGAAGGCGCGTGGAAGAAGGGGGCCAATTATTAGATCCTGCTTTTCTGCCACCTGCCAGCGCCTTCTCTCTTTAATTAATGTTTAGGTGGCACGGTCAGTGCAACAGGAAGTGCATCCAGCGTCGGGGTCAGAAACACGTCTGTCATCTGTCCTTTTGAACATAAAGAAACGTGTTTGTGGTTTTTTTTTTCTGCCGTCTTTTTCTGTCCCACTGAGGGGGGTGTTTTAACACTCCTATATGACTCTGTGGATCCCGCTGCTGTCTGTCCAAGCAGAAAAAGCCAGCCTGTTCTGTTATGCCATCTCAGCACTGGCATCCCATTTGTAAATTAAATTGCAAACCCAGAGTGTCGTAAGAGAGAGGAAAAAAAAGGAGTCGGGTCTTTTGAAACTGACGGAGGGGAAAGAAAAACCTCTTTGTCTTCGTAGCGTGATAAATTAAGTGGCAGCTCCATGTTTGCTTTGATCCTCTCGCGCAATTTTTCATTGACTAATGATAGAACGTATTCTGCATATCATGTTAAATTACCCCACCTGAATGTAAATGTCACCTACAATAATATATTTATCACCGCAAAAAATCATTTTTCCTCTCCCTCTGGTTATCGTACCTTTGGGGATATTAAAATTCATAACTCAAGGAATATATTTAAATCGAGCAAAAGCTCTGGGTTTATTTTTCTTAAATTGTCTGTCACATGGCGTTTGCTGCAAACCAAGTTGATTGTTTAATTGAATCAATTAATTTGATTCACTTTTCATCTTTTCATTATTTAAATACACATTTATACATTTATTCCAGCCTCCAAAAAAAAGAAATCAATGCATTTTACAACTATAAAGCAAAACATAATATAACTGACCCTGGAGCGTTTCTTTTTTCTTTTCTTTCCTCCGAAGTCTTTTATTGATTCAAGCCGAACCTTTTGAGATTCATCTAATTAAGTGTTTGAAGGCTTTTTTTTTTTTTTTTTAACCATGTGGACTTTATTATTGGGGGAGTCTGACCACTAGACCCTCTCTCAGACGGGTCAGGGGTGACAGTTGTCCCAAATTACCTGGCCCCTTTTTTCAGACGGGACCCTATGCTGTGCTCTCCGCTGTCTGTCACTTAATGGCAGTTTTTCCCAATTTCACACATAATATTTTAGATTTATTGACTATTAGAAATGCTACCTCGCCAGTAGCGATTCCGTTCCGCGCAAACCTACGGATTTTACAAATAGAGATAATAATTGAGAGGATGTGGCGAGCGTTCGAGAGTGATTTTCAAACATGCCTTTTTATTAGAAACATCAGATGGGATGGGGTTGAAAGTCCACGGATTGTGTTTTCTTGGGTCGCGTTTTTAATCACTGCGAGTGTCACACGAAGGTTCGAAAGAAATTTGACGCTTTAAACTTTACTTTTTAGTGTCCTGAGTATAAAGTGACTTTGCGATCGCTTTCATGTCTAACTTTATTTTCCTAACTAGATTTTCTTTGTTTTAGAAGATGTTTGTTGCTGAAGTTTGCTGGCTGAATTTATAAATATTCGGGGGATTTTTTAATGACGGGTTGTTGAGTTCGCAAAAAAAGCGGAAAAGAAACGAAATTATGTTAAAAGGAGAGTTTGCTCTCTCACAAATAAATGAAGGTGTTTTCCTCCTCCTTAAACATTGTGAAACTGTTTCTTATTGTTTTGTTTTTTTTGTTTTTTTTTATTATTATTCAATTATAATTGGATTTGGTAGCAGAGTATGGGGTGTTTACTTGTGCAGTCATTAAAACTCTCTAAAAATAGAAAATTATGAATCCGTTGTGCTACCAAACAGCACTGGAGTCTCATTTGGATGCGATTCTCTGTGTTCACAGGTCCTGTATCAATCCAGAGACGGTTTTGATAAAATATTCCTTTTGACTTTATTACTTTTGTTCGAGTTACGCCAGATCTATTGTTTACTTTTCTTTGCTGCTCGTGTCATTCCGGTTGTCTCCCCTTTTTCGTCTCTTCCACACAACTTATATTTGTACTTCCTGCGTTTGATCGTTTAGGTTTTCAATCAACAGTGAAAATTCGAGTTTGCACACCCACCTCGTGTATATTAAGCTACCAAATGAAGGTTAACAAATTAATCAGAGAGAGCGCAATATCCACGCGCCTCCTCTGAGATCAGCCGGCACGGTGTTTAATTGGAATTCGAGAGAAAACAAAAACAAGCACTACATCAGCTGACACACCAAACAATTACCGTTTGGGGGAAGTGGGAATGTTGCAAATCAAACCCTGTTCTGGAGCCTGTTAAAGGATCGGTTTGTTGGGCCGGAGTGTGCGGGACAGGTGGGGCTCATTTCCGGCCCGAGTGGACTAATGCAGTGTCCAGCACTCAAGGTTATTGGTCTGTTGATGAACAATAACTGTACTTTTTTTTTGTTTGTTTTTTTTTTTTGCTTTGGACTCTGAAGGCGCTGTGTCAGACTGAAATCAAATGCAGATGTTTTAAAAATCAGTTTTTTACAGTCAGACTTTTTCACTTTTTAATGCATTCAGAAGTAATGAAAAATACATTCTAGGAGGATTTAATAGTTTTATTTTTTTTTTTTTGTACAGACTATATATCTTCCTTATGCCAAAATTGAATATATTGCACATTCAGCATGCTTATGTTAGCATATGAAGTAGCAGTGATTGATGGTAATTTGCTTTGTGAATGCTAACTAGTGAACACTACTGAGTCGTCATTTTTATTACTGTTTCGTTCAGTTCAGTTTAACTCATCTCACACTTATATATTTTGTAACTGTCTGATAAATGTCACATTTTTTTTTTACCATATTTTATTTGATTTCTTTTTGATTAAATGTTAATTTTATATCAGGTTTATGTTATTTTTTTAGTATCATTTGTTACAAATATATATTATATTGTAATATTTTATATTATAATATATGTGTGTGTGTGTGTGTATATATATATATATATATATATATATATATATATATATATGTAAATATGTATATTATTTTAAATGTTAGCTGTGTATTAAGAGACACCATCCTGTATTTTATCAGAAAACATCCCTAAATTATTTTTGTTGAAATGTTTTATTTCATATTAAGTTATCTATTTTAAATATGTATTGTGTATTAATAACGAGCCACTGACCTGATCTTTTTAGCGTTTTTGACTGAAGTCTTACAAAAAATTGTATTTAGTAAGAAATAATAATTATATTTTATTTTACATGTATGTTATATATTAAGAAGACACTGACCTGAATTTTTTTCAGAAATCTTTTAGCGTTTTTGATTTGACGTCTGATAAAACCTTCTATTTTAAAAATATTTATTTATTTTAAATGTCAGAAAGACACTGACCTGCAGTTTGTCAGAAATCTTAAGAAGAATATTAAGAAGACACCGATCTGCATTTTGCCAGAAATCATTTAGCATTTTTAACTGATATCTGATAACAAAAAGTTTCATTTTATAACAATTTTTAAAAACAATCATTTATTTGTATATTTTAAATGTATGTTGCATATTAAGACGACGACACTGACCTGCGTTTTGACAGCGCTCCTTAAGCCTTACAGTTAAAACACGCTTTGTCTTTGTCTTCGTGCTTTTCTAAAAGCATGTGAATTCACTCAGTGTGTACATATACTTTTCAGCCTGCTGCACATCAAAAGAAAGCAGAAGATTTTCATATCTATTTCTTTTTTCTTTGTAGTCCTCTAATTGCCTCCCAACGGCTTTCCATCCCTGGACAGAATCCTTAACAAAACATATTTTTCCCTCTGTCTTTAAAAAAAAAAAAAAAGAAATCTTTCAGCCATACTCCAAAAGGGTCACAGCGTAACCCGACAATATCACGAGCCGATACATTTGCGTAATTAAATCATTCTTAAATGCTTTTTTGATCAATACTTATGTATTTTTTTCTCTCTCTTACAATTTGAAGTGTTAATATAAAAATATGACAGTTTTCTTGTAATATGTACGATACACTCTAAACAGTCAAGCTGTAAAATCCATCAGATCTGGGTTTATAAGCCTGGCAGAAGTAGTGTAAAATATGTGTGTGAGGATATGCCTGTGTGTAGCGCCTGTCTGCGGCTTGTCCAGTTCAATGAATTAAAATCCCTTGACCATAAACAGCTCAGCTCTCGAGGAGGGCCGGCGTGCATGTGTGTGTGTGTGTGTGTGAGTGACTGCGCGTCTCAGAAGTGGTGTTCTGTTGAAACTCTGGTGTATAATAGAAGCCCACCGCAGAGCAGATCTCCACGGTCTCATCCTTTAGAGCAGGAGACAGTGATGCACCTGCTAATTATCATCTCCAGCTGGTGAGTTAAATGGAGATCTGTTTCCAGGGCCACCTCTGACCCCGTGCTCTTTACTTGACGCACTTCAAACCCTGTTGGGGAGTCCATGCAGTAGAGTTTAATGAGGCCCTGTGTTTGCCCTCCGCGGGCTCGGTGGGTCGGAGGCTGCACTTTCATCCTCAGCCATCCTCGCTTGATGTAAATTGAAAAGATCACAGCTATGGGGAGAAGACCTATAGTGGAAAGGCCTCTCTGCATAGATTATGAATATCATAACTCAACATAACTCACCCCCCCCCCATCCCCCACCCCTCCTTCTCCCTTGCTACCCACCTCCTACAATAGCATAGTTATAATTGGACCCAATGGGGGAGTCTCCCTTTGATCAGATCATAGGCTGAATGACTTTACACTAAAAAATGTCACTGCCAAATAGGTTTATCACCTTTAGAGCTAAGCTCCCCTCTGATGCCCCCCCCCCCCCCCCCTCACATCTCGTTAACGGTGCTCAAAAGACTGGTGGTTAATTAGTCTGACTGATCAATTATTGGCTACGCTTGTGGAGCCTGATTATTTAATTGAAGTTTGTCACCGGCTTTGTCTTTGAATTTGGGACGACAGGAATCAATTGACAGATCGAAGTGTAATGTTCAGTAAGAAATTTGACTTATATATTTGATTTATATGAATAATATGCATTTAACATTGCAGAATATATTTAGATTATTATATAATTTAATTTTAGAGAGATAGAGATCTTTCTGGAAACATGTAGTTTAGATAATTTTTATTATTTATTTATTTATTTTAATTTTTTTTTTATTAATATGTATTTAATGATAGAATTTTTGAATATGTATTCTGTTTCTCACTCTGTATAATTTAAATCATTTAGAAAATGTGTAAAAAATATTTAAGAGTTTGATATTTCAATTACTTATTATAATTATTTGATTATATTTTATTTATTTATGTTTATATATTAATATATATGAACATCTATGTTATGCATGTTATATAGAAATATAAAAATATATTCTTATTGAAATTAATCTAATTTAATTATTATTAACAATGAATATTAAATGGTAACTATTTTATATTTTTTATTTATTATTATTTTTTATTTTATAATATTATAGTTACTTCAAACTTAAATCAGAGTTAAATAAATATATATATATATATATTTATTTTATGTATACGGTATATATTTTGAATGTGTGTGTATGTATGTAATAATAAGAAATATATACATGCGTGTGTGTGTATTTATATAAACATAATTAATATACACAGTATGCATACATAAACAACTTTTATTTTGGTTGTGATTAATTGCTATTACTATGAAAAAATATTGTAAATATTAAAATAAACGAACACATTAATTAAAATATAAATATTTCTAAAGAAATTGAAATACATAAATTCAAATGTAAAGCAGAAATAGTGAAGATGTTCTTGTGCACAACCTTTTGTTTTATCTCCTCTTATTTGCCCACTGGGTATGCTGCACGTTCTCCTGAGTGTGACTGGCATTTTGCTTTCTTTGATTCTTCAAAAATGAAGACTGTTTAACGGATTGTTTGGGGAGAGCGAGAGAAGTGAGGAAAAAAAAAAAAAAGACAACGCATCAACATGAAATATTAATATGGCGCCAACTTTACATAAACATAAAAGCACTTAGCCAGTGTGAATATGGAGATGACACTTGTTAATTTAGCGCCGCTAAACTTCCTGTTTGGTGCTTCGGAGTATTCGCCACATCAGCTCAGGGACGCTGTGAAAGAGAGGCACGTCCCAACAGAGACCAACAGAACAAAAGACAACAAAAATCAAATTTGTTCCATATGGAGAAAATGCCACAGTTTGTGAACGGCTACAAGGGTCAGTGAAGATTCATCCAGGTGTTTTTCCTGCGTTTCTAAACCGATCTGTCTCTTGGTATTCAGCCGGTCTCCTAAACGCTCTCGTTTATGCTCCTCACTTGATCTTCCCTAATGAAGGAAGCTAAAGCGATTATTGATATGCTCGCTGCTCGGTGTGAATTGCAGGCGTGTAAATGAATTGCCAGCAGATGGTTATGAGCGGCGCAGCATACGTAATCAATTTGGTTAACCTTACATTACCTGGATCAAGCTCCGCTTCATGGTTCATCCTTGTGTGTTTGTGCACCGCTGTGTCTCATCACAGGCTTGGATGATTCCATGCAGAAGGCTTGGGAGTATGCGGAAAAATCTGACGGGGGCATTCAGATGCTTTTCCTTGATTATTTTATTCATAAAGTATGCATTCTACCTGTCTAACATCAAATAAATGAAATACTTTTTATTATAATATATATGGGGGTTTTTTTGTGTGTGTGGGGGGGGGGGGTTATACATGATTTTTCTTTTAAATGTAGATAAGGAATTTATTTAGTTGCTCTTTAATTTTATACTATTTTCAGCAAACGTTTAAATGACTTTACAAAAATGTTGTGCTTTTAACATCAAATAAGTTAAGCTTATTTTACTGTATTTTTTATTTTGAGTCAACTTGAGTTAATAAATTGAGTTATACACATTGTTTTTTTTATTTATTTATTTTTCATCATAAATATCTCAGTTTTCTCTTTGGGTTATTCCAAAAATGTTTATATCACAATTATAAATATATATATAGATGTGCGTATTTATTATTTTTTATGGATCAAAAAGTTCTCATTTTGAATGTACTGTTTTAATGCTATCAATGTTTTTTGTAAGTTTAAATAAAACATTTGTTTTATTACTGAAAAGTAAATTATCTTTTTTTGTTTCAATTCATAAAAAATATAATTTTGGAATAGTTATTTTTATAAATATTTTCTTTTATTTATTTTTTATTTTGTAATTATTGCATATTATTATTATTATTATTATCATCATCACCCTCCCCCCCCCCAAAAAAAGATAGAGAACTTTCTGGAAACACGTAATTTAGATAATTATTATTTATTTATTTATTATTATTTTTTTTAATTAAGTTTTTTTTATTAATATGTATTTAATGATAGAATTTTTGAATATGTATTCTGTTTCTCATTCTGTATAATTTAAATCATTTAGAAAATGTGTAAAAAATATTTAAGAGTTTGATATTTCAATTACTTATTATAATTATTTGATTATATTTTATTTATTTATGTTTATATAAATAAAAAAAGGGAAAAAAAGATGACTTAAATTTTTTTTTTTATTAAATTAATAAAAAAAAATGAATGGGGAAAAAATATATATATTATTTTTTTAATTCTTTTTTTATAATGTATTTTTTTAGTAAGCTTGTATACTTCCACCTTTTTTTCTTTAGCCCCATTAAAATACAAGGACAAAATTAATAAAAAAATAAATAATAAATTCTAGAAATAAGCAACATGTGCCAGATAACGGCTGTGTATACCATGAAGTAATAATAAAGTATACGAGGGATAGAAAGCAAAAGATACGAGAGCCCAAGATTCCCCTCCAAAGTCATTTTGCCCTCCGGCCCCACCCCTGCACACGGCACCATTGCTTCAATTAACAGAGCAGCAGGTGCTCTTGAGAGATAGAAGGCTTTTCTTTATTTCTTTCTCCCTTTTTTAGGGTGGGGGGTGACCTGTAAATGTGACACTTCACACTCTGAATGGGTTTGCCTGTTCCTCCACCTATTTCAGAGGTGTTAATTTAACTCTCTCTCTCTCTCCTTCTCTCTCTCAGGTCTCCGGTCTGAAAAGTAAGCTGAAGAAGCAGTCGACTGCTACAGGCAGCGGGGTGGCTCGGGCCTTTCTGCACGCTCAGGCTGCGCTGTTTGGCTCCTATCGGGACGCCCTGAGATATAAACCTGTAAGACTGTCACTCTTCACTTCCAAGCTTTTTGCAAAATAGCACCTTATCGTCACATTATCAACACTATGTTTCGTCTATGTATACATAATACAATAATTGCCATCCTGTGAGGCTTTTTAGTGCAAAAAAGTATTTAATTAAATTTTCTTGTGAGGCGTTTTAGTGCTAAAGAGAATTTTATTTTATTTTTCTGTGAGGCTTTTTAGTGCAAAAAATTTTTTTTTTTTTTTTTTTTTTTCATAAGTGGCCGGTTTTTATTTTGGAGTCAGAGGCATTTCAAGACACAGAAAGGCTGAAAGAAAGGGGAAAACAGGTGCAGGGAAAGGTGGGCCTGTCTGCATAACCGAAATGTCAGATGTTGAAAAGCCCGGACAGTCTCTTTGAAGGCTCAGGCCCTTCTTGGTCTTCTCAGACCCTCTAAACTCCTGAAATGTGCCTCTTGGTTTGGTGAGTGGCGTCGAGGAAAACAAAGTGCGCTCTCTGTTTGTCAAATGTGGCCATCTTTGTTGGCAAGGCAGAGAGTAATTGGTTTGTGTAGACCCACAGAGCGAAGATACATTATTGATGTTTCAGCGGTTGTGCACAAACTGTCTTTTCGCCACTAGAAAAAAAAACCACACACGCTCGAAGTCAAGTCTGCGCAACTCTTAGCCTTCAAAGCGGTGCCTCAATTGAGCACATTGTCTGCAAATCTACATGGAATTACTGCTGTTTTTATTCGGTTTTTTTATATTGAGGGCCCTCAGTCATGCCACTTTCATTTGCTTCGCATTTGCTTTAAAACACAAGCTCAAATACGGAGTGCTCTTTTGACAGTCGGCCCTATAGCTCATTAGGATTCTGAGAAGTCGAACAATTGAAAATCAGCCTTTGTGCTGCTTTATTTTGATTAATATTTCACTTTGTTATTACAGAGACCAAAAAAACACCCTTCTGTCTTTGAAACGACAGCATTGCAGTGCTATTTAGCTGAAAACATTGCGTTAGTTGCAATCTTTTATTATAAAATCAGTAATTTATGCATCGTTCCTCCTGCATGCATCTGAAATGCGATAGCAGTATTTGATTTTACACATCCAGCATTACTGTCATGTTCTGCGATAATGGCTTTTCTTCTGTGTGCTGAATTTCTAAAGAGGTTCCTCCATTTGCAAACGAATCATCTGTGTGAAATACCGCTCTGCTTTATGGAGCCCATATGCTTTCCCATCAGCGCCTTAGCAGAACGCCAACATCTAACTGAGCTGTAAATGAAACAATGGAGGGAAATCATAATTAGCTTCCATGCAAGAGTCGGCAATCATGGACTTATATAGGTCACTGTAGTGCGATACCTCATGGGGCTCTTTTGTTATTGACCCCCGAGCACCAGGAGCGATGGTAACAAAAATGTGTAGATCAGACAGGTTTTACGCCACTGAATTATACAAACTTATAATTGGAGTATAATTAGAACAAAAAAAAGATTGAGACTCTGTTGAAATACATGCAGTCGCACTCATTCCAATGTGATAATTTAAGTAGAAATGGTTTTACGAATATTTAGTATGTTGAGTTTCTGTGAAAATTGTCAAATTATGTTTATTCTAAAAATTATACTTGAATGATGGATTTAAATACAACAATTTATGTAACAATTTTACGGAAGGTTTGCATTGTTACATTGTAAAAACTATTCTTCGCTAAAATAATAACAATTTGATTTACGTAGAAGCGCATTCATAAGTAGTCACACTTAGTTCCACGTAACTATTTATATAGCAGGGCTATTCAGTTAGTTTCATTTGAGGGCCGGATTATCGAATTGAAATTTTGAAGGGGGCCAATCTCTTTCTGAGGGCCCTATAAAATTACTAGAGCAGAGTGATTTCTTTTGTTCTGTGATTTACAACATTAGATTTCACGTTAAAAGCAGTGCTGTCACTTTAAAACCTGACGCAAATGACTCTAAATCTGATTTTCTCTCAACACTTTACGGTCATTTAGGGAGAATATTGTTGTTGTTGTTGTGTCTCTCATCCTTTTCTATTGCGGTTGTGAAACAACGGCCCAGGCAAGTGTTGCCACCTTGTGGACAAACTAATTAGTGCAAAAACAATTCAAGTACCGTTCCCTCGGGCTGGTTGAAGATGAATGACGGGCCGGTTATTTTATGAACTATTCCACAAATTTTTGTGAAAACTTACTTGAATAGCTGCATTCTATGAAACAATGCACATCTTGTAGGAAAAGTTTTACAGTTTACGGTTTACATAGAAACAACCAGACCAAAATTGTGTAAAAAATTTCTCAAAACCATTCTTGCATAAAAAACATTGCATTTACTTCAACAGTGCAGTGCAGTCTGAATGCCTGTTCACACCGGGATGAATATCGCGCATGAATATCGCCGACGTTTAACGCTTTGTGACTAATCAGAGGGTGCCAATTTGAGTGTGCACACTGAAGCGTAAATACGTGACGCGTCAAAGCGTCATTTAAAAAAAAAAAAAAACACCTCGGCCCCCTTTTTTTGGTTTGACGTGCCGTGTTAAAAACTGGCCAACTAATGAGTTTGCCGCCTTTGTTCACATGCCTGGAGCTGCTGAAACTACAGTACACGGCTTGGTGGCACTCAAGTACAAAACGGTCTTGCTGAGCACACAAATTAAGTATATGAAGAAAGTGCACCTTGGCATGATGAATGTAGAGCTGCTGGTCTCGTTATTTTCTTTATCGCCGGAGCTGCTGCTTAAATATCCATGTTTGACGATATTCACACGCTATATTCGTCCTGGTGTGTACAGGCCTTAAGAACAGTTTTACAAATAGTTACAAATAGTTAGCGTACAACAAGATTGAATTTCTGTGAAAACTGTTAATTAACAATTGTAAAATGTATATTCTGTACAATTTAACCATTCTTACATAGTTGCTTTATATGCAGCAACACAATCAAATTTGCACAGGGATGCATTTATGAACAATCCACATTGAAATCCATTTGCAACCCCACAAGCCCACAGGATCTCAAAATCTTTTCCCATTGATGCACACAGACAAAGTGTGGGCTCCCAACAAGCCTCAGTTCTCTCCTGGCAACTTTTTTTTTTTTTTTTTTATTCCGTTCATGCGACTTGGGGAGAAATTGAAATGATGTAATTGATTGCAACGGGTGATGATGATAAACAAGCGAGCGCAGTCAAACAAAACATCTGTCTGCGAGTCTCGGATGAAGCAGCACCGTTTGCAGCCGTTTTAGCCAATAGCCGACTGTCTATAGTCATTAAAGTGAGCTTTCTCGTCCCCAGGGAGAGCCAATCACCTTCTGCGAGAAGAGCTTCGTGGCACACCGCTCCAGCACCATGAGAAGTTTCCTTGAGATGGCTGTGAACCTGCAACTCTTCAAGCAGGTAAAGTAGAAACGAGTGGAAGCAGTTTTCCTCCTCAACCATAAATTACTTTACAGTTTGTTCCTGTTTTGGGCTTTTTTTAATGATTTTTATATAAATTCGTATTACATATTGCACAGTAACTCTTAGGGAATCTTGCTTACACTTGAACCAAAGCTCCCTCCAGCTCTATTTATAGCGATGCTATTGAGCCTCTTTCCTTCCCCCTCCGCTAAAGTCTTAATTTATACCCGGAACGAGCTTATTTAATCACATCTCTGTCTTGATGCACCATCCGCCTAACATTCCCTCCAAAACCCAGATAGTGACCAGCAGTTCAAAGACATCTCCACCTCCCCCCCGTGCAGTAGCTCCAGGAGAGGCCTTATCTCCAACTTGGCCGTACTGCAAAAAGGCCAGCACCGCTGTGCCCCGTTCTGACCATGAACCACATCCGCTTGGAGGCCAGCCCTGCCTAGAAACGAGTAAAGGCTGGCTGCCAAGAGATTGCGGGGGAAGTCTGTCAACGACGGCCTGCTTTCTGTCTCCTAACTCTTCACCCCCCCTCCCTCTTCCACGTCTTCCAGCGCCTGATGCTAACTCACGATCACCCTGCCAACGAGAGAGAGCTTGCAGCGCTCTGGCATCTCCCCATTTCCCTGTCTGCACGGGTCCGGTTAACCGGTTCTTCCTCCAGACTCTCATCACTACCCCCTCGACACCTTCAGACGCAGCGCTTTTGTTTTTTTTTCAATGCAGCGTAGTTGCATTCAGCAAATTTAGTTGCTTGGAAACGTTTCACCAGCTAGCGAAGCTGCCTTTGTTCGTTTCGTAATTGAACATGAAGATCACAAAGCTTTTACAACACATTATATACAAGAAGTGGAAGAACCGTGCTTTGACCAGACCCCGTTTCTCGATCCCAATTTTTTGAGCGCGAACTGTGTGTGGAAGCGTTACTATGAATTCCCCCGTCATTTCAGTTGTAATATAAAGCTAATATAATAATAATGGTGGGAACAAATTGTTGCACATTCTCATTGGTCTGTTGGCATATGCGTGATCGTTCGCCCAAGCGGAAAACTGTTTTATTGTAGCTGGATCTTGATGACTAAATATCACATTGGGTCCCACTTTATATTAGGTGGGCTCAACTGCTACGTAATTACATTTAAATTGCCTCTATTATGGATTTTTGAAATGACCTTTCATACGATGTGTAACACAGCTCTAAGTGAATGAAAACATCCTGTGAAGTTTTAAATCTGAAAATGCATCGTGCATAAAGTCATTGTCTCTCAAAAGAAAGAGTCGACTCTGAATCATTGAAACGAGTCGTTTGTAAAATGTGTCCCAAGGCATTTCATGTTGATGTCAACATGAAACATTAGCATATTGCCCAACCACTTGTTGGTCTTTTCGCTTTGGTCTGAATGAAAATGCAATTTAATTTTTTGCCAGTAGGTGGCGTTTTTGGAGCGTTAAATAAGCACAAAAACTGCTTTAAATGAAAGCGAACAATCACCGGAGAGGTTTGGAAAATATCGTTGAACGAATCGCTTGGGAGTCGTTGAACAAATAAGGTAAAAATAAATACATAATAAGACAATGAAAGTGTTTTTGGGACTCCAAAAGCCAAAATATTAACCTTTTTTAATGCATAATGAGGGCGCTTTAAATGAAGAATTTGATACTATGTATTTATTTTGTACATACATGTTTTTACATTCTGCCTACGTTGTAAAAATCTGTAATTAATGTATAGTTAGACTGTTGACCCATCCCTTACAACTTAACTCACCGTTAACCTACCCATACCACCAAACCCATCCCTAAGCTTATCCGTTTCCCCAACCAGTATAGAAAGTCCACCTAAAATAAGGTGGGACCTCACATTGTGATTGACGCAAACCAAACTAAATTAAATTAACTAAATCTATTTTTTGAAGAAGTAATCTCTGTGTATGTTGCCACATTCAACAATGTCTGACTTCAAGGCAACATTGGCTGGAACTTAACTTCATTCACTACTATAGTTTTATACACTTACAGTGCATTTACCCTGAACATACCATTTTGCAACATTAATATAACATTAAAAATAAAAAGCGCTGTTTTAGTAAATTATCAACACCACTAACTCCATCATCAAGTGTTTGTTACTAGATATCCGTCTTTAAATATCACCCAAAACAATCAGATAGGTAGGAGCAGTGTCCAATTAATGGGACAAGAGTGTGTCTGTAACCAGATGCTGAAGGGTAAGGTTTCGTATAGGTGTTAATTTGACCTGATCACATGCTGTAATTGGGCTGTAGGGTGGCTGAGGCTGAACCCTGTGGTCTCATCACTCATTAAAGAGACTGTAATGAAGTTGCACTGTAGCGGAGTCCAATGAAAGGTGCTGACCCCTAGAGATGTCCTTATCCTGTTACTGGGACACCTGAGACCTGTTCCAGCCCACTGTTACTACACTGGGCCCATTAAATGAATGTTTTCAAAAAATGATTCAAAAATCAAGAAGCACATGTGCTTTGTTAGTGATGTGTGAGAGAGAAAGAGATAGAGAGACGCATACGGTCTTAGAAATAAAAGTTTTTGTTTATTGGCATCAGTGGTTCTGTGAAGAGCCTTAAACATCCCATGGAATCTTTCTAATGCAAAAAAAAGCTCTCTTAGATTTTTAGATAATTGTTTAAGTTTTTACTGTTCACTGAAAGGTTCTTTTGGGTTCTTCTATGGCATCACTGCAAAAACGCCCTTTTGGAAGCTTTATTTTTAAGAATGTATAAGCATTTCAACGTGTGTTTTATATGCAATATAAAATAAGTTACGTACACTATTTTTTATGGAAAATTTTTATACAAATACATATGCAGGCATGTGCTGCTAAAATATAAAAAGAATATATATATATGTGTGTGTGTGTGTGTGTATATAATATGCTTGATTGCTTTTATCCTTTAAGTTTGTTTTTAAGTTTATGGACCAAAATAAACTAAACAATTTTAAACAAATCCATATTTACTTGTTCATATGGCATTGTTCAAATTAAGACACTCTATATTGTATCTTTTTAGGTTTAATATATGTCAATACTTAAATGTTTATTCCTGATTTATTTAATAAATCTATTTATCTATAGTATATTTATTCAGTTAACTTATTATATATCTTTAAAATGCAAGAATATATTTATCAAACATTCAATGAAAGTTTCCACATTCTTCCTTAAACTTAGCTACCTATATTGCCCTCTAGGTGACTTTTTTATTTACTTTTACTTGCACTATTCAGATTTTGTTCAGAAAATATATTTCATTATATAATTCATAAGGTTTATATATATATATATATATAATATTGTATATCTATATATATTTAAAATCTAGTTATCTATTGTTTTTTTTATGCTTTTTTATGGCCTAGTTTTAATAGGCATATTTATTAGATCCCTTTTATGTCGTCTACGTGACAAGAGAGGAAATTAAACTTCCCAAAAGGCATTGCTCACGCAACATTCTCCTCTGCCATGTTAATCCATCACCTGATGTAAATTACACACAGTGACCACGTCTGGAGCAGTCTAGATGGAATTGTTTTGGTGTTGTTCTCCATCCCCCTTCTTCCTTAATAACCTGTGATACTTTAATTTATGACGGCAGTTCATTGAAGGCAGACTGGCCAAATTAAACGCAGGAAGGGGCTTTACAGACGTCTATGAAGAGGAGATCACAGAGGGGCGCTTCTGTAGAAGTGAGTGCCACCTCTCCATCCTTCAATGAGTGAAAACACACTTGTATGACTATTAGTCTCAGGAAGCAGCAGCTATAATAGCATTAGGCTTTGTGCAATGTACTGTTTTAATAGAAGTCGCCAAAAATGAAATTTGCTGATTTTCTTTTGTGAAAGCAAGAAATATTAAAGAAGGTCCAAATTTAAAATAAAGCTCCAATAAGAGAGATTGTATTTTAAAAGTAGTTATTTAAACAATTTTTTATGAAATTACAAAGTCGCAGATTTGTTTTATTTCATTTAAAAGTTGTAAGATTTCTTCTAAATGTGTGTATGTATATATATATATATATTAAAAAAAATATATATATATTGCAAAAATATTGCAATATAAAAGTATGAAAAAAAAAAATTCTAGTGATTATAAAGCTTAATTTTTTTACGGTTAACTGTCATGTGACCCTTCGTAAATTATTCTAATATGCTGATTTGGTGCACAAAAATAAATATGAACCAAATAAATACAATTTAAAATATATATATATATATATATTTTTTGAATGCAGTACGTTTTTCTTTGATGTATAGACATTTAAAAATTTGACTCTAACCTTTTGTAATATGTATAATTTTTTTCTGTATATTATTTTGAATATTGAATATTAACTATCCCATGCGGATACCCCACTGTTTTTTAGGTAATTCGAGGTCGTATCAGCAGTGGATTCACACCAAGATGGTAAGCAGCAGGCAATTATTATTTTTTCTGCTCATAATGTTAATGTTAATTTCAGCTGAATAATTAAGCCCAAAGCAGCTGAGTGACGTTATCGTTTCCTGTTGGTTATGAGGTGATGAAACGTATCCAGTTGAGCGAATCGCTTGAAAGTGGAGATGCGATGCCAGGGAAGATGGTGAAAACTGTGGCGTGGGACAGTTAAGATGTTGAGACAGGCTTGATATGATGTGACAGCCAGTCATCGGAGATGACACGAGACTTCTGGCAGGAAACACAGCCATTACTCGATAGATTGAACAAAAGAAAAGCCCTCTTTTCTTCTCTCCTTCCCTCTGCTGTCTTCCTCTCACCTCTCTCCGCGCTGTCTCTCGCGCCTGTTTTCTTTTTGACTGTCTCTTTGCGTTCTCTCCCTCCCTTCTATCCATCAACCGGAGCCGAATTAGTTCTCTGGAGTGCCTTTTTCAAAAGGTTTTGTGTAAAGTTCACATCCTCTGACTGACACAAATCCATAAGAAAGGGCCGCGGCGCCGTCATGTCGGTCAAGGCATTGGGATGTAAACTTGGCAGCATTCGGCACATTTCAGAGGTTTAGCGTGTTAGCCTTGCAGCATTCATCTGGTAAAGACCGATGTTACCCAGGAACGAGAGATGAAATCAGACAAGAACAAGAACGAGAGCCACACTCGTATAAAGTGACTAGACCTGGTTAATAGTTTGTTTTAATGGCAAAGGTGTTTCTCATTGCTTTGAGGCAAAACAAATGTTTAGACTTGAAGAAGGAGGTGTTTATTCAGCCGTTAATGATTTGTGACAGTACATGTGTTTATTTTATGCGAGATTCTTACGGAAAATGTTGGCACGTTCTGTGGAAATTATTCATATATTCTCTACAAACTCTTCTCTTCTCTACAGCGGCAGAGGGCAAAACCGGTCGTGAAAAACCTTCAGATGGTAAGTTCACAGAGGAAAGGATGTTCTGACCTCGGATTTAACAAAAACGGCAACATATATTTGCTGTAATCAAATGTGGGATTGCAGTATGGGGATTTAGTCTCCTTCATGTCATTACAAAACTTGCTTTCTTTTATCTTTGGTACATAGCATATATTTTGTTGCATATGCTAACATATATTGTGATTATATAATGTTTTTTTTTATCCACACAATGGAATTAAATGGGTACCAAATCTTGGTTTCCAGTGTTTAAAATATCTTTTTAGTGTGTGTGTGTTCCATTAACCTGATGTTTATAATCTTATTAATAAGCGTTCCAATAGCTATAAATATGAGTCTGATATGAGAAGTTTGTGTCTTTGGTAAATTTTGGTAAGCACAATATTTGGAAGTGAAAGTGGCCTACATTTAGCAGTTCACCGAACTCTTGCAGTGCTATTGATAAGAACTTGGCAGATAATTCAGTTTGAATTAATTAAAGTTGATTAAATTATTATGTAGAAGTAATAAGCCTAAATATGCAGTCACATTAACAGAATTTAGTCTCAATTTTGCCAAAGTTTAACTGTTGAAAAAATGTATTAAATGAACCATGCCACTTTCTTTTGGTCAACCCGATATATTTGCATGACTAAAACGAACATGAGTAAAATCAGAGTAGGACTTCTTTGCTCTCTAGCAAGTTATTGAAATATCCTGCTAAATTTTTCCAAGCAATGATAAATGTGACCACAGCCGAAGACTGTAGATATGCAAAGATGTTCAGTGCTTTTACTTATGAATGGGAGAAACTGTCCCGCCTTTTAAATGATAAAGCCAATCGCTGATTAGTAACGTCAGTGTTTCACTGCAGCTGCTATTAGAAACTCTGGTTTGCATATAATAATTAATTTACTTGTGAATACGGCAAACAGTTTTTTCAAGATTCCCCCATTCATTTAGATGGGACTTGTTTTTGGATGCCTGGAGGAGTTGTAAATATGGCCGCAGAGTGACCAAACTTTCCTTTGCTGCAGCTTAATAAACAGCAAAACTTGCCACCTTCTGTGAAACATAAAAGAAATTTTGAAGAACACTGGAAACCAAACAACCTTGAAGCCCATTGACTTCCATTGTATGGAAAAACATTTCTCAAAACATCTTCTGTATATTAGTCATGCAGGTTTGTAATGACGTGAGGGTGAACAAATAATGGCGGAATTTAAATTTGTTTTCAGTGAACTATCGCTTTGAAGCGTTTGATTTTCCCAGAATTTGTAGTTCAGCTATTGAGTAGCTTTTCTCTCTTCTTTGAAAGGCCAAAGATCACGCGAAACGGAAAATACGCGACATGAAGGACAAGATTACACAAAAGGTGAGTTATTCAGAGCTCTCATCCTGTCAAAAGCGTCCATTCTGCGCGTTCGAAAGCATCTCCGATCCCCAGAAATGCTGTCTAGATAGGCAGCTCACCGTCTCTCACATTCACACTCATACAGGCTCCTGCACACACACTATTTAAGATGGATCACGTGACTTCACCCGTGGCTCGCGCTCTGGGTTTTAAATGGCTTGTGAAACCTGCTTAGCGCTTTGTTCAGGAGTGTACATTTCTAACAAGTGCGCCTCTGGCGATGGGCTGTCATGTCGACCCCCCCTCCCCAGCACCACCTTTCATATTTTTTTGCATATTTCATCAGTGAGCGAGTGATTTCTTCAAAGCTAATGTAACGAGATGTATGTTTCCATAACACTGATGTCTTTGATAAGGCAATTGTGGCGTGAACTGTCAGGCCAGGAGCTCGGAAAGGCGGCCCAGAGGAGATGAGACCTCTCACAGTTGATACGCTGCTGCTGTCTGCTCAGCTTCAGCTAAACCGAAACAGATTTGAACAAGACGGCGCTCAAATGAGTGGGTGTTATTGGGTGTGCCTGCGTTCGTATAAATAATCATGCGGTACATAGCTCAAATGGGCTTGTAGTATAGCAAATTGCACACAATAAAACGGAGTACAAGTATTGTGCGATTTCTCAGTTTCCCTCTCTTTTTTGGCTTTTCAGCAGGATGCTTAAAGGAGGAAAGGTGCACAAAATCATTGTCAGTGTGTGAAACATGGGGTTTGTAGAGAAGTCACAAATTCGTACGACCTCACTTGTCCAAACCATACGATTTTTGCTAAATTTTTTTTGCTAAAAAAAAAATCTACCCGGGTTTTAGACAAATCGTACAAAATTGTACGAGTGAGGTCGTACGAATTAGCCAAATCGTAAAATACGTACGAATACGAATTGGTCATGGGACTGTGTTGCTGTAACCCCACCTTAAGTAATTCAAAAATCGAATGAATAAAAAAAATAGTGTGACTAACTTAAAAGTGAGTGAAATCTATATAGGAAACTTTTAATTATCACTCTAAGCTCCAAATCATATGAAATTTTCCTGTTGAAAGGTTTTGCCGCTGAGCAATGATAAATGTGATCGCACCTTAATAAATGTAAAAATTAAATGACCTTTTCTGTGAAACAAAAATATTTAGGAAAAAATCGGAAACCTTTTCGAATAATACACGCTCACTCACACAATAAAAATGAGTAAAAAACAGTTGATGGTGCCCATTGACTTCTGTAGTATTTCTTTAATGGGGGACCAGCAATTGTTTGGTTCTTCAGAATATCTTCTTTTGTGTTTAACATAATTTTAACATAACTTATTTAGATTTGGAACAACATGAGGGCGAGTAAATGAAATTTGCATTTTTAGGTGAACTATTCCTTTAATAAATGACAAAACCGATTTACTTTATTAGTAACACACACTGAGGAATTCTGCATGATAAAAATGTGCATGTATTAAGAGTATTGTTTGAGATTTCATAGTTTCGCTCTCTTTTTTGTTTTCGTTTTTCGTTTCTCAGCATGGTACTTAAATGGCGTTCCAGTCACATTTTTGAAATTATTTAGAAAATTCACGGACATTTCAAAGGCAAAAAAGACATTATCAATTGTGTCAGTAGTAAATTCTTTGTAGAGAGCTTCTTAACTTTCACACAAACCTGCCGATAGCACAAATTCCTATTGAAATGATTGGATTTCACCCAAAAATTTCCATAACCTTAAACAATTCTTCTGTAAAACATAACATTTGTAAAGAAGAAACACTGACAGAAACATGTTAAGAAGGTACTATGCATGATTTCACAGTCTCCCTCTCTTTTTGATTCGCGACAGGACGCTGAAGAGGAGGAAAGCCCGTACTGTGCAGGTTCTCCCACCAGCACTAAAAGCCTCTCACCCAGGAGACTTCAGAGGAAAGCGGTGAGCACGTACACACTCTTTCACACACACTCACACACACACATATAGAAGGAAGGGGTTCACGGACAGTCCGCCTCCTGAAAGAAGCGCCCATTTGCACACCAGTAAGTCCGAGCCGACGTGGGGCGGCTTGATTGACAGCTGTGGCTAAAGCGTCCGTGTGTAGTGTGTGTCTTTCGTGTGCGATGCAGTGATGTGTTGCCAAGCCTAGGCAGGGAAGCAGTGAGCCCCCCATAGACACAGGAGGTGGCCTGGATTCATACTATTCATTGGCCTGCCTCCATTTCCACCCGAAATAGGCCGCGGTTGTTTCACAAAACCAGTTTTTGGACTGACAATAAGGATGCGGCTGTGATGTATCAATAACTTGGTTAGGTAAAAAGACCGTATCCTACACCTTTAAAGGCTATTTTAGTGTTTCATGCCCATTTTTTATCCTCTGTCTTGGTCTTGCGTTAAATGAATGTTTTTTTCACGTTACTGTAGCTTTAAGATCTACATTTAAATGAGCTCTGTTTTGATTGGAAGAGAGATTGAACCCCTGAAGTTAAAGATGGTGTAGTTTGCATTGAAAAAGTGTGTCATATAAAGATGTCAGTGCCGGACCGTCCATCAGGCAGTACAGGCGGTCGCCTAGGGCCCCGTCTCACTTTGGGGGCCCCGCGAACACTGCTATAATACATATTTTTAGTTTTTACTTTTGTTACACATTTAGCACGAGTGCTCATGTGAAACTTCTAACGCGTTCGCAATGCACAGACCTAATTAAACACGATACAGTTCACAATGACGGTGAGAAAAAATAAATAAATAAACACACCATAT
>JAUMHE010000079.1:9215493-9240468 GCA_032359235.1 Enteromius mattozi
TTTTTATTTTTTTTTTTTTTTTTCCAGTGTTAAAAAAACAGGTATGCTGCTTTTTTTCCCCCCGAACGTTTTTGATAAATAGGACAATTATTCAGTAGAATTTATTTAAAATAGTAATATTTACTGTTGCTTTCAGTTCATTTTTATATGTCCTTGCTATATATATATATATATATATATATATATAATTTTTTTTTTTTTTTTTTAATATATATATATATATATACTTTTTTTTTAAGTTCCTTTTAAACAATCTGACTACAAACTTTTAAATGCTAATTTAATTATTTATTTCATGCATTACACCAAATACATTACAGATTACAAATGCATTAGAGACTAAAACAAAAAGTAGTCAACAAGTGTCCAGTATCAACTTCACAACTGCACTTTAACTTTTCATTTAGAAAATATTACACATTTTTTTCAAAATAGAAGATACTTCATATAAAAAAAAATCCAGCTCCATACCAATTACAATTGGCCTACTCAGACGTGCATTCATTAGCGGTCCGCAGTATCACGAAAGAAAGAACCTTTTCTTAATATTCCGTCTCTCTATCGAGGCTTTCAACAACTGTAGCTCAGCAACATGAATGTTGATCAAAAATGCAGAGCTGAATGGTGCAAGTGTTGATTAGCTGTAAAAATATCTCGCTTCCGCTGCACTTCCGGCATGAACAGCCAGCCCTTGTGCACTTACATGCTCACACCTCCACGGCCCGTGTCAGAAGGGCATTGGACAAAAGCCACTGCTGGCCTGATCCCTCCCTGTCTGCACTTTCCATCCAGCCCTTAATTAGCACGGCTATTAGTTGCATCCTTGTTGTCGGGGAGAGCTGGAGAGAACAGAATAGGCGGCATGAAAAGGTGTGGAGACGGAGGTCCTCCAATTAGGGCTTTTCTTAAGGTGGCGGTCGACTCCCTCCGCTCGCCCATCCCAGAGGAAGCCCTCTGCTTTATCACAGCTCTCAGACTCATCACATACATGCGCATGTTCTGCTGTTGGTGGCCACAAAGAGCCTCCACGCGATCAATGAGTAAATCAATCCGCTGCGCCGTTCAGTCATCGTTACCGTCTAACAGAGAACAAAAGAGCACCGGGTGACGGGGGTCTCAGCGGCAGGCCAGCTCACTCTTTTCTTTAACGGACTTCTGCTGGTGTTCATTAAAACGGGAGAAATGCTACAGTATAATGAGACCTGAATTGTCCTGCAAAAAGAGAAAGACTTTTGTTTGGCATTTTATGATTTAATAGAAATATTTTTAGGATTCATTAAATGATCAGCAGAATAAATTTGTGAAGCAAAAAGGAGGATTTTTTTTTTTTTTTTAGATTTCTAGATTTTTTTTTAAAAGGACTTTTTTAAACCCAGACAAGGTGATCCGGACCTGCAATAAAAGACTTTACATTATAAATAAATAAATGGATATGAAATATTGATTTAGGTTGAATTTCTTTCATTATCATGAGAAGAAAGTGAAAGTTTCACAAGAGAACTGAAACCAGCTCAGTTATGAGGGAAATCAATTGCCTGGGAAAACGAAAGCTGTTTAGTGTTTGATTGTGATTTTTAAGAGCAGAATGCACAATCAACCAATCAGAATTTAATGAATATATTTCTTGTGATTAGGGACTATGAAAATAAAAATAATTTTATTGTAAAATTAGCATTATACAGTATTATGATATTAGCAAGAATATTAGCAAAATTAAATAAACAAGATTAAGTTACTGATACTATTACTATTGCTATTATTATTATTATTATTATTATTATTATTAATGAAAATATAAAAATAGTAATTTATTAATACTCAATTTAATATTTATTATTATTATTACATTTAAAAATAGTAATTTATTAATACTCCAAATTTAATATTTATTATTATTATTATTATTATTATTATATGTATTTATTTTTAAGTTGCATTTTTATTTTATTTAGATTATTTTTGGTTTATAAATCCATTTCTATCTATCTGTCTGTATGTCTATTTATGTATTTGGTTACACTTTATTTTAAGGTGTCCGTGTTACAATGTAATTATATATTTATGTACGGAGGAATCATAATTAATGTACTTACAATATGATTAGGGTTCGGTTTGGGATCACTTGCATGTAATTATGCAAAATTTGTTGTTATTATAATTGTAAGTACATGTAACAAAGATACCTTAAAGTAAATTATATTTTATTGTTGTTTTACTTATCATTCTTGTTATACTATACATTCTTTTTGTTTTATGAGTTCAGTGCACTTTCCCAAAACGCTATAACAACACTTGCTGCTCCCACAGAAAAGTTGAGCTGTGTTTTCTGAGTCTGGCTCTCTGTGCCGAATCCATGCGGCGTACAGTATAAGGGGCTGGTGTTCAGGTCGAGCCTGAGGGCCTGTGAAAGCCAGACTGGGTGTCAGTAGCAGGGCCTGGGGCAGAGTGGAGCTGATCTCTATCTCCTGCTTATTCCCCGCGACTGAAGCTATGGGTGTATGTGTGTGTGTGTTGCGGCTGCCTCCTCTGAGTGGCACACAGCCTCTGGGGAATGACTCCACACACACACTCACACACACACACACTCACACGCTCTCTGGATGAAGCCGGCAGATGGATCCCCTATAGCCGTGGCCAGTTCAGCAGCGCTGCATATTAAAGAGTCCAAAAAGCTCTGTTCAAGTTGTGTATAATTCATACACACTTCCTGCTCCGGCTTATGAGCTTCCACCTTCATTTACATAGCGCCCTAAGCAGTGACCACTGTAAACATGATTACATTACAGCTGTGGAACTCTTCAAGTCGTAGAATTGAAAATTAATATGAGTTACTTTCTTAAAGAAA
Source organism: Enteromius mattozi (assembly GCA_032359235.1). Taxonomy (NCBI): domain Eukaryota; kingdom Metazoa; phylum Chordata; class Actinopteri; order Cypriniformes; family Cyprinidae; genus Enteromius; species Enteromius mattozi. Next base: position 9,218,339 of record JAUMHE010000079.1, read on the forward strand.
TATTCCAGGTTCAAGTTAAGCTCATTTGACTGCATTTGTGGTCAGTATGTTAAAATTCCACTCATGCCTCGTAAACAAATAAGAAAAAATCAAGGCTATGGTGTGAAACTTACAGTGAATGGGAATAATTTTGGGGGGAGATTTAACAGCAGGAATGTGAAGATATTTTTCTTATAAATCGTTTACATAAATTCTTGCTAAAACTTATGTATCATTGGAGCTGTAAAGTTGAAAACAGATCTTTTTAGCGTTTTAGTTGTTATGATGTCATTAACAACGAAACAAAATTTTGTTGCTGCGATGCAAAATTGGATTTAACTTTACACGGAAAAGGTTAGTTGTGACTTTCGTCACACTAACAATGTTAGCACTCACATTTAATGAGTATTTTAATTAGTGCTGGGCAGTGGTCAATCGCGATTAATCGCGTCTAAAATAAACTTTTGGTTACATTATAAATGTGTGCTGTGTATATTTATGTAAATATAAATACACACATATGCATGAATGTATTTATTAAAAATAGGCTATAATAGGTTTATAGATTAAATATTTATTTATAAATTATATCATTCTATATAACTATTATATTTATATATAAGTTATATTAATATAATTATCGACATGTAAACATTTTCTAAATATATACTCTATATGTGTGTCTTTATATATACATAATAAATATACACAGTACACACATAATGTAAACAAAAAAATATTTTGGATGCGATTAATCATTGATCAACAATATTTTTAATGTCTATAGATTCCATTCACCCCCAATACGTCTCATGTAACCCATATTTATTTAATTTTTTTAAAGAGGAGTGAAAAAATGTCAGTTGTGAAATAATAGATTTTACAATCAACATGTGCTGTCGATTTAACCAATAATATTCTTATAATAGGCATTCTTGTACATATTGTACACTATTTCAAAGAACAGAAAATGATTTTGTATTTTTTCATCAAAATAATTCTCTTTGGGTATCCTTTTTCAATCAAAAATGACCCACAGAAGGAAAATGGGTCGACTTTAAAATTCTCTTAAAAGCGTTTATATCTACATCTGTGTCTTTTCATAATGAAATTACATGTAGATATGGCTTATTCTCTCGAAGCTCATCTCACGCAGGTTCATGGCTGTTTGTACGGATGCTTGAATGTGAGAACGTGTGAGATAGAGCTCCCAGTGAGAGCTTTGTGAAACCGCGTAGGTCTGGAGGACTGCCAGCGTCAAGATGGATTCGTTGGGTGTCAAAAAACATTGACGTACAAATGGAGAGAAAGCGCTTTTGGCCGGTGGACGTTTCGCAGCAAACAGAGAGAAGCCGCACATCTGCATGAGACGACGAGACGGAGATGCAAAGCTCACAGAAGAGGAGAGGAAAGCTTCTCGGCTGTAACCAAAGTGCCACCTACTGGATGCTTGCGAACGTCGCACACATCTTTTCTTGTGCTCTCCTGCTCTCTGATATTCGGAAAGTTGCTTTTAGCCGGAGCCAGTTGGAGGGAAGTTGTCTGAGAAGGGGTCCTGGGCTTTGTTTAAAGGGGAACTGCTTGAATAGCTCAGCAGATGCTGGCTTAAGTTTTGGCTTGGAGGCGCAGGGGTTTTGTTTGCATTTTCCAGGCATATCTTCCCTTTCCATACCCTGCCAAGCGCATGAGATCAGTGCCTGGTCTGAAATAGCATATGAAATATATAATGTAAGCCTGGCTATTAAATCGACGAGACGATTGGCTGCAACGTAAAGCCCTGTTGCCGCTTCTTACAACTTGGCCACGCTAGAAGCAAAATGGGATTTTCTCTTAAAACGGCCTGCCCTGACAAGAGAGATGAAGTTTTAACGGTTTTAAAGTCTCCGTTGAAGAGCGTGATGTCTGCTCGCCGCTTCGACTGAAGACAGCCCATTTTCCGTGTGGATTTGAGCAGGCAGTTTAAGGAGCAGACGCTGACCTGCGGCGGCTCAATATGTCCGTGCTGATTTAGGGTACACGTAAAAGAAGCAAATAGGCACATGTCTGCTTGTTTTCCAAATCGGCGGTTTTGGCTCGTCTCGGAACAGTGGCTCGAACGGCTTTTATTATTTTATTTCATATCCTGATTCTTGTCCTGGCCTTTGACTTTGTTGCACGACTTACTTTGGAAAGAATGAAGGGGACGGTAATGTTTAGAGCCGACTTTGTTTTAATGTTACTTCCCGGCATTCTCTGCTGTGTCATCCTATTAGCATTACGATTGTAGGAACAATTGTAGGTTTTCTGATTTAAAATTGTATGTATGTGTGTGTATTTATTTATTTTTCACACTGCATAATTTAGCCAAAAGAAATGTGACTGACGTCAGTATGTTAATAATAATTAGTAGTAGTAGTAGTAGTAGTAGTATAATTGTTATAATAATATTTTTAATTATTAATTTAATTATTATTATTATTAATTACTACTCAATTAAAAAATAAAGATAAATTAAAAATTTTATTTTACAGTATTACAATATTAATACTCATTTTTTGTTATTATGTAACTATTATTTTGCTTTTAGTCTTGCATTAATCATGCAGCCTTACTAACCCATAACCTTAAATATTGACCTACAAAACACCCTATCTGCATAGCAACATGATGAAAAAAAATATGTAATAATAAATAGATAAAAAACTGTCCTAGCATTACTTCTGTATTACTACTCACAACACTACATTTGAACTTCCTTTGATTTGGTTCATTTAGAAACTACCAACACAACCTAGCCACTGCGTAGCTACATGCTAAAAACACATTAGCAACCACTAATCAGTAGCATTCCTGCTGCAGGTTTTGCACAAGCTAACTACTTTTTTAAGGTTAAGATTATTCTGCAAATGATCTCAAAGCTCTCAGCTAATCTGAATAAAAATGAATCGCATGAATCATCATTTTCAAATAATAAGCCTTTAGCTAACTAGCCTTTTCTGCTTTTTAGTGCATATACCTGACTGTATGTGTTGAGAGTTAGCTTTTTTTGTTTCGGTAGGTGTTTGAGATTCAGGCCTGGTGTTGCCATCCTGCAGAGGGCTCGCGCTCACCTTGTTTTAATAAACACCTCGGCTAGTAGAAAGCGCCAGAGAGGGGCCGCTCTCTGAACAACACGGCCTGCTCCGCAACTCGAGGGGCTACATAACAGCAAACAGTGTTGCAGGACAAACACACACACACCCCGCCGACACCAAATGAATGTGACACAGTTCCGCAGGTGCATCCAGTCCCTTCACTTAAGCCAAAGTGGCTTGCCGGCCAGATTTATGGCCCTGACACAGGAATCCATTAAAGCCTTTTGGAGGATTCAAGGCCTGAACCCCCCGTAATCGCTTTCATTATAGCTGCCGGCTACTAGCGAGTGGGGCAATCAGCGCCCAACATGTGTTCCTGTTTATTCCAATGGCAAAGTGTTCGGTACACGCATCTCTTAGCTATTTTTATGGACAGGGTGGTCATTAACCCATTCGTCAGGCAGCGATACCCAAAATGACAAGAAGCTTCTTGGCCGAGCCATTATGGCGAGACTTGACCAGATCCACCCTGTCCGGTTGGCAACGTAGCGTGACGCTTTTCTCGCACCTTGGGCTCTTTAAAAGGGCTTTGGTTTAGTAGCGTGCTTTGATAATGTGGCAAACGGCAGTTTATGGGCTACTTTAGTGAGTGGCGGCGCGTTTGCGTGTGCGCGTTCACATTGTGGACGGCTAGTTAATGGCGAGCCCTAAAGCCTGGGGCCGCAGCGTGAAGCTGTGCCTTATAATGCTTCAATTCTTTAATTTGCCAATTAAACGTGTTACACAGGTGCGTTATAAAAGCAGAGGGATTAGCAGAACGAGCACCTACGTCGAGGACAGGATTAAAGTTGTCACTCTATAATGGGGACACGAGATGCAAAGTTTCTGTCAGGAAGTGTGTTGCTTTAGGTGGGATTTTAACGTGTCGGTCTTCTGTTTTAGCATCAGAATCCGAAGTCGTCTCCACACATGAGCCTGTGTTTTCCGGACGGTTATAACAATGACAACAATGACGACACAGCCAGCAGGTAAAGGTTTGAATTCGATTACAGTGTCTTTTCCACATCTTTTATGGGTAAACATCATCCATTAGTCAATGCAACACTGCCCTCTGGTGCTTTTTTTCCCCCTCCTACATGGCTTTTGAGTTAACAACGTGTCTGTCTCTGTGTGTGTGTGTGTGCAGAATATCGTCTGAGGACAGCGGGGAAGTGGCATCATACAATGAGGACAGTGATGACTCTGATTTAGAGTTTCAGTCTGAAGTTAATCAAACAGGGGAAATGAACCTGCTGGAGGAGATTTTGGACTCTCTCAGTACATCCCACATCGAACAAGGGCGCCTGTACGCCGCCAAGAGCCTGGACTTTTTCAAATCAATTGAAGACCTAAACTACAATACAACGGTGAGGGATGCCTTTTATTTAAGCATTTTTAATTTTTAATTATTTAGTGATAATTAGTATGTATTTATTTATTTCAAGATTTTAAAGGATTATTTATTATTTATAAATATTAATTTTACAAATGTTTATTTTACATTTTTATTACATTTTATTTTTGATTTATTATTTGTATTAAATTTGTATAAATCTTATCTAAAATGTTTTTCTTGGTTATTTTATTACACTTATATTTTTATAAATCTTACAAGATTTTACTATTAGACTTTTAGATTAGATTAGATACTGTTTTTGTATATTTAATATATATATATATAATTTATTTATTTATATATTTATATTTACATGTATATATTTATCTTTTTATAATTTATATAATTTACAAATATAACATTTTTCTTAAATGTATACAAGCATGTGTGTGTGTTTATATGTACATAACAAATATACACAGTACACACACATACTGTATATTATGTAAACAAAAATTTCAACACGAAATAACAATTAATACCATTGAAATATTTCAAAATTGTTTGATTAGATACAGAAGACACTATTATAAGTATATAGGGTACTGATTTTATGTTGACTTCAAAGCTTTGTGTGCGTGAACAACAGCCTTGTGACCATGTCATGTATGCTGTTTCCAGAAAAATTGCAAGTCCCCACTGGGAAGTAGTCCTGCCCAGGTCAGTAGTGAAGTAGAAAATGGAGAACAAGGCGGATGGAATATGGGTCAAGACGACACCGCCATCCATGGCAAGCATCTTCCACCTTCTCCTCGACGCCAAGCCAGCTCCCGTTCCCTTCCTGTCCGTCCTCCTTTTCCCAATGACCTCGCCAATGAAGAGAACCCGAAGAACTCTCTTCCTGAGACACCCCAAGTTCAACTCTCGGTACCTTGTGACACGGACAAACCCAACAGTTCCCAGCTGAGCCCAGACAACCGACAACCAGCAGGCTGCAGCCTCTCCCGACAGAAGGTCCTTTCAAGAAAAACCCAGAGGCCGTCCCAGGAACATGCCCAGCAGAAGGCAGCAAGCGGACAACCTTCGGTCCTCGTTCCGTGGGAGAGGGAAAAACAGCCCCAGGAGACAAATATGGAAGAAAAAGGGAATGAGACTCAGGAGAAAGGCTTGCTGGAGGAGATCGAGTCCATGTGTCACATGACCATGGCCCACATAAGCAATCAGGAGCTCACACACATCCAAAACAACACCAGCCTGGACAAATCCTGAGAAAACGGCACAACACTCATCTTTCTCTTTTCGTATTCACGCTGTCCTCTGATGTCACACCAGCACTCTTTGCATGAAGTGTTTGCAAAAGTGTTTTGTAGTTAATGTGAATGTTCGGTCCTCTTATTTCTTACATTCGGTCCGAAACAACAAACCGTATCATTGAGAACTGGTGGTTGAAAAGTACGAAAATTTTTAGGTTTGAAGGGATTTATGTCAGCATTTAACATCCAGTTTTATTTATTTCGGCAGATGATTGCACTTGCGTAGTTTGAAATCACTGTTTCGCTAAATCACTGTGGATGAGGGACGGATTTAACCCTGTATCTTTTACTAAATCGTACGCAAGTATTCAAATAGTGAGAAAATCTCAGCTCAATATAATGCCTTAAACAGATTTAATTTGCTTTTACACAGTGACTGTGCCACTGTAGCTGGCTAGCTTGCTAGCTACTACTATAACTATCTTTTGCATGCAACGCGTCTTATAAAGAGATATTTACCTAGGCCAGGTGGACAACTGGTTCTCAATTTGCTATATTTTTGAAAAAAAAGAGAAGTATTTTTTCAAGACATTTCTCAGGTTTATGCTTTTATCTGAGATGGGATGTTAGCATTTTAATTTCTTAAACCGAAATCTTTGCGAAAACACAGAAATCCCAATTATGTTTTTTAAGGACTAATAAACTTAGGATATTTATATTTAAGTGTGGAAAATACTGGTGCTGCTGATGCCCAGTGCAAAGAGGAATACTTGTTACTGATAAATAAATGTTTTAAATCCCTTATTATTGTCATATTTTGTACGAAGGCCAGAAATGTACTCTACGCAAGTACTAGAACACAAACCCTTCTAGCTAACAAACTCAGTTTCGCACAAAGTTGTAAAATTTGTAACGTAAAACAAGTACTGAGTATCTACTATATTTTACAAGGAATAAATTTCTCATCTTTCAAAAAAGCTTGTTCTCTATAGAATGAATGTGTAGTACCAACACAGTCTCACGACCAATTCGTATGTATTCGTACGAGGTGCCAATTCGTACAAATTTGTACATTCTCACTCGTACGATTTTGTAGAATTTGTCTAAAACCCTGTGACGGGTAGGTTTAGGGGTGGGGTTAGGTGTAGGTAATTCGTACAAATTCATACGAATTGCCAACTAGTAAAACACTTACAATTTAGCTAAAATCATATGAATTTGTACAAATTAGCCACCTCGTAAAATATGTACAAATTGCCATGAGATTGGCTTGGTAGTACTACATCCGCCCTTTTGTCATCGTCATGTGACTTACAATGTTTGCGTCGCTTTACTGCCATTTGCGACTCCTCTTCCGTGGCCTCAAGGGATAATAAATGATCCATTGAATGTGCACTTCAAAATATTGCAAGAAGTAGTGAGTAATCTGGGTACTTTTGCCTACAGTTTTATTAATACAACACATTCAGTCGTACTACTGTTTTCATGTACCGTTTTTCACCTACTATATTGCGTAGTCGTTAAGTAGGCATGTTCAAATGCAGGGCATTCATTTATAGCCAGATTTCTCTTTCACCTGAACTATTTTCATGGTGATTTGAAGTGAGTCTTGCTAAACAATTTACAAAGTTAAACTTGCGTCTTCTAGCTAGATAGACATTTGAACATAACTATCTTCCTTTGAATACTAACATTTGCACATTAAAACTTTCTGATCGTTTTAGTTACGGAAAGATTTGCCTCGTCTTCTGTTTCATTCATTCATGTCACTTTCAAAACTGTACTGCTACACCAAACAGGAAGTGGTCATTAGATCCAGCACTTGTTTCTTTAGTGGCTGATGAATTATTTAGGTCGTTAAGCAGAGTGATTTAGGACATGCACCATACTGTCTGACACTTTAATGACTCTCCTCACCCCTCCTGCGTAATCTGCTGTGGTAATGATATGGCTGTAAAAACATTCAAAGTATAGGACCCAGTTTTAAATCCAGCTAGGCTTCTTGACATAGCGTCTTAACTCAAAGCTGTCCTGAAACCATGTATTTTTTTCTGCCTCTGAACAAATCGGATGTCTTTGATGAACTATGCAAAATCAGTGTTATCAATCAGCTTACATTTCCCTTAAACCCCTATTAAATACAAACTTTTAGTGAAGTTTACTTTTGGCTCGGTACCCTCAAGACATGCAGGACATGTGGTTGGAGTAACAATTGTCAACACTGATGATATCACAGGATTAAAAAAAAAGGCAATTGAGACATTTTTTTGTACAATTCTCAATCAATTCTGCGAAAAAAGTAACATTTGTGAGATATAAAAAAATTAATCAGTTCATCAAAGTTAAGAAATATAAACTCCCAGTTCTGAGACGAAAAGTTACAATTGAGAGAAATTCGCAATTACAAAGAAAAAAAATATGAACTGTAAGATAATAGTAATAATTTGAAAAAAGTAAACTATAATAATGATAATTCCGAGATGTAAACTCAAGTTTGATTGACTGGTGATCTGACCAATCACAACACTGAACAAACAAATCAGACCGGAGAGTAGATTAAAGTTTGTAAACTTGAACTTGAATTTTCTCGGTTGAAACAAGATAACCTCTCTGATGTTTATTTTGTGCAGTAACTAGTAAAAAGAAAGTGAGATTATCGAACCGATATCCGAAGATTATCGGTTTACGTGCCGCTTAAAGTGAAGCACTACAGCGCTCTGTCACGACACATTAAAGAACCACAAAACAGTATTTATTGTTGGAATGCCTTACAAAATTACAAAATGTAAAAGCTGAGACTTCATACCTTCTCTGTTTTAGCTGTTGTGCGTTGTCAGTTTTTTTTTTTTTTTTGATCCGCGATGTGTCTTTGCGAAGGATCAATTCTGAGTTTACATCTTGCAATTCTGAGTAACATGAAAAAAATCAAATTACCTTTTGTGTTGTTGTTTTTGTGGTCCTGTGGCAGAAAAAGGAAGCTTCCATATTCATTACACTTTAAAATGTTATTGTTTTTGCTAACATCGCTCAAAGGTATTTCTTGTGAACGGGAAGATATATTTGTACTGTTTTTAACAATCAGTAACTTAAGTGAAGTTTTAAAATGAAATGGACCTCCATCCCTATTTAAATGCAAGGTTGTGCCTTAACTGCTTAAATATTTCAAATGCAAGGCAGCTGCCTTCTAACTCATAAATGGAATCTCAGAAATACACATAGACAGCAGTTCTTTTATTGCTAAAGGTGCGGTCAGATCAGTGAAATTTTGTGGGCAAAAAAAAAGGTCCACTGTCAATAGTGTAGCAAATAACTTAAAATCAATCAACATTCTGTTGATCAGCATTTTGAATCCATAATAATAATAATAATAATAGTAAATATGGCCGCACATGAATGCATGTGATGATAAGTTTAGGTTTTAGAACAGAGCTTATTTGTAACACAGGTACTTTAGTATTTAGTTTAGATTTTTAATTCTGGTTTCTAAATCACATAATATTGGTTCTAAAACCGAAACCTGAAATACTGTATAATAGTTAATAATTGTGGAAAATAGGTAGTGTTTTTTTTGTTTGTTTTTTTTTACACCTACTAACATGTTTGTAGATATATAGTTGACACAATGAAGACCATCAACCTGTTCAATGCCAATCAAGTGCACAGGAACTCAGCTGAAGCGTCTCACAATGGCCATGTGATCAGTTTTACATTGCATTCCCTGCGTATTGTCTCCATTGTTTTTAATACTGTGTATTTATAAAACATGTACGGTTTACCATTGTCATCCATGTCTATAAGTGTGCGCTGTTTTAAATAACCTTAATATTTGTCTTTTGTAATAAATAAAAATTCAGAATAGCTAGAATTTTGCCTTGAAAAGGTATTTAACCCATGTTCTATCTAATTTACATATACATTATTAAAGTACAGAGAATAATTTTATTTAATGTCTTTAGCATTATTTGAAATCTGGTGATGTTGCAGCATAAAAACGACCAAGTTTTTTTTTTTTTTTTTTTTTTTTTAACGAAGTGTGTAAATATTTGGGAAACCTGTATGAAAACGGTCATTATACAGTTTCGCTTGGTTACATTCAATTTGATCCAGTTACTGTTCACCCGCTGTTTAAATTTAAACACTACTTGAAACTAGATAGTCACCACATATATTAGGACAAGTGCTACCCAAAATCTTTTTCTTCTTTCTTGTTATTGATGTCCATTTTTGTTGTAAAGTTCTGTGGTATTTGTTTTGGTATTACTTTACAGATGCATGAGCGCACTTCTTTATATCAACAAAGAAATATGATGTCAACTTTTACGGTACCATTCATATGTTCTTACTTTGTAGTATTGTGACGTTCTTCATTTTTTCGTCTTTTTTGCTGTTGAATTCTTTTGTAAATTGAGTTAGGAGCTGCTGTAGCTAAATCACTGGAGTCTCCAAACTGCTTCTGAATGTTCAACACAATGCAACATATTTTGTTACACACAAAGTCTGTACAGCTAATTCTATTCAATATGATGATAAACACCAATCATGCTTCGTTTTCTTGAATGTGTGCTGGTTGGTACATGTGGAATCTCCATGCGATCAGTTTAGTTTGTGGTGGTTGAAGTGCTTTTGAGTGAATGAAGCTGGATGAACTCCACCGCATGCTCTCAGTGCAGTTAAATTGTTTTCAAGTGCAAATTAGGTCAGTCTGATGTGTTATTACAGGAACTACTGGTACCACTGTATGCACTGTGAACTGAAATAAATTATATATGTCTATACAACTTACCTGGGTTGATTCATTTGATTGCTAGCATGTATGACTGGATTCATGTCATTCCATAAAATCACTAAACCAGACCTTAAAGTATATTTTGTAAAATACAATAAGCAGGTGACCAGTATAACTAGTTTTAATAAGCTATCGACACAAATCAATTTTCTTTACAGAACAACAGCATCAAGTTATAACAAATCCACATTTGTGTTTTTATGCCATCAGTTCAATAAGTGTTGATGTTTGATCAAAATCAAATGTATTTGATAAATTCAAGTCTTTTATTACAGAACTAAAGTGACAACATTTGAAGAACAACAATCCTGAGACTTTTACACACTTGGGAGAAGCTTTTACGCACGTGCACAATAAAACTAGATATACATGAATCGAAAATGATACAATTCTTGGGAAAATGTGCACATGAGTCGTTTTTATTTGAGAATGAGACACATAAATATAAGACCTTGACAAGTCCTGACCAGGCGCGAAGCAAAACTTGCAAGTGGCTGTGATAAACCACTAAAATCACATTGGCCCGAACTATATCAAAGGGTTACTCCACCCTAAAATGAAAATTTTGCCAATAATCACTTATTCTCATGTTGTTTTAAACCCGTAAAAGCTTTGTATTTCTTCAGAACACAACTTAAGTTTTAAGTTTTTTTTTTTTTGAATGAAAACTGAGAGGCTTGTGACTGTCCCGTTCACTGTCAAGTAAATATCACTGTCAAGGTCCAGAAAAGTATAAAAGACATAGTCAGAATAGTCCATCTGCCATCATTGGTTCAATCTGTTTTTTATGAAGTGACAAGATTACATTTTGGACAAAAAAACCCCCAAAAAACAATGGGTCTTTACAGGGTTGGTGAAGAGTAACTAGATATTAAAAATTGGTAAAACAGTATAGTTAGTGTTCTAAGGAGAGAGCGCATCTTTAGACAGAGCACAGATATGTTTGCTGAGACAAACATAAATAACAGATTTTTTTCTGGCTTCCACCTCCGACAGCAAAACCTCACATTCATTTTCGTTAATTCTAGCTTTCTTTGTCGTTTGTTTCGGTGCCATAATTGTCTTTCTCTGGACAAGTGCTGCTTTGCGGGAAAGGCTGTATATGGAACTGGTTTGGGCATGTATTATGCAAATGACTAATGTGGGCACTCATTTAGAAGACTCCAAATTCAAAACAGATTTACGAATTTAAGAACAAGCTCATGTGCGTACGCAAGTGTTGTGAATAAGGCTAAAAGTTTTCATGACAAGTTCAAAAGTGTGTATAAATACGAAAAACGTATGCAATTATTAGTGAATGAGACCCAACGACTTTATTCAACAATTAATTTCCTCTGTGATTCTCTGTGTTACTGTAGTGCCATCCAGCAAATACTCCCTAAAATGGCTCTATGGTGACGCGGAGAGACAGTGATGTACAAAAACATTTCATAAAATTCTGAATGAACCACTGATGGAAGATGGACTATTTTTGACAATTCCTTTCACACTTTTCTGGACCCTGACAGTGTTCATTACTTAGCAGTCAATGGGACAGTCAAAAGCCTCCGAGTTTTCATCCAGAATATCTTATATATAAAAATATCCAGAAATTGTGTTCCGATGTCGAACAAAGCTTTTACAGGTTTGGAACGACTAACCCTTTACATATCTTCTGATTAGCTGTGATTCTTAAGCAGCATTGTCTTGAATTGTCTTTAATTAAAAACGCTTCACAATTCACCAATCAATGAATCCTAAAGCTCTTCGGAGGTATATATCAATAATAGGTGTTTATCACATTATATTATAACTTTATCATCCATTATAAAGGAGATTGTCCAACTAAACTGATCATTTAATACTATTATCTAGCTGACAATAGCTGCCACATGATCGATGAATGAAACTGTCTTTTTCCATCGCCTTGCAAAACCCAACAAGGCACGGACAACGTGACTGGCTGGTCGTTGGTTGATTGGCTCAGATGAGTCTCTCCATTGGTGGAGGCTGCACAATGTTCCACATCTCCACTCTTGAACCTTCCTTCTCCTGTCGACTGGGGCTATAAGTGCCTCGTGTGGCCCGTCGGTTCAGCGTGATAATCAAAGCTGTGGCCACACCAAAAAGAACCAACAACAGGGCCACAGACACCAGGCTGATGGACAGCAACAGGTCAGACGACACATTCTCTGCACTCAACTGAAGGAAAGGAAGACGAGGGTGGAGTCAACGATGAGAAGTCAGTAAAAGTCATATTTTAAATTAAATAAAGAGCAGACATGTATGGCATTGCAATTTATACACTTAAATTTGATGCTTCATGGTAACGTAATAAAATTGTATAATAGGTTCCATATTACACACAATGAGATTCTCTTGGCTCAGTCTATGTCAGCGCATGCTGGAAAGTATTTCAGAAGGTGAGCTACACTCTTTAGATTTATTGGCACAGGCATCTGCTCCTAACGTCCCCTTCTGCCCCCTCCATCTGCCACCTCTCTTGACATTTTCACCACAGTCAAACTTGATGCTTAGATTAAGCCTTTTACTAAAAAAAAAGCATTCCTCTTTTTAAGCCTATATGGAAGATCAATGATAAGTTAAAATTGAGCACATTTTAAATGCAGACATTATGTTCAGAGTCAGTATTTTTGAACAAATCAGTTGATCGAATGACTCCATTTTACATTCCTAAATATGTTAATGTTTTCAACCCTTCAGCTGACTCACTCATATTGTTTAATTCCTGAAAAAATCAGTGTTTTTAAACAAATCTCTTGAATGAATGATTCGCTGACTCATTAGTCTTCTGTTTTGTTCTTGAATGTGTGAAACAAACAATTTACTGATAATTTGGAGCCACTTCACAAATAGGTTGAATACATGATTCAATGACTAACTTGTTACTTTTGTTTCCGAAGCAATCAGTGTTTTTGAACAGTTTGGTTGAATGAATGATTTAATGAATCACTCATATTGTTTCGCTCCTGAAATCAATCAGTGTTTTTGAACAAATCCGTTGAGTGAATGATTCACTGACTCATTAGTATTCTGTTTTGTTCTCGAATGTGTCTGAATATTGAACAAGTTGAATAAGTGATTCAGTGACTTACTCAGATTGTTTGGTTTCTGAATTAGTGACTGTTTTTAAACAAATCTGTTGCCTAAAGAATTCAATGACCAACTCATACTTTCTTTAATATGCCGGTATATTGGAATAATCTGTTTAATGACTCACTCATTTAGTTCCTGATTGAGTCAGGTTTTTTAAATAAATTGATTGAATAATTCACAAAATTAGAGCTTTATTGTAAAACAGCGTTTAAACAAATTGAATGAATGATTCAACGACTCACTTTTTGTTTTGTTCCTGAATCAGTCACTGTTTTTAAACAGATCAGTTGAATTGTCATGAATCACCATTCCAGTAATCGATTAGTGTTTTTGAGCAAATCTGTTGACTAAATAATTCAATGACTCACTAGTTTGCTTTGTTCCTGAATGTGCCTATGTATTGAACTAAGCAGTCAAATGATTCAATGACTCACTCATATAGTTTTGTTTTTTAATCAATCAGCATTTGAAACAACAGAACAAATCTGTTGACTAACCTATTCAAAGAGTCACTTGTTTAATGTGTTTTTGACCAAACAATTCATAATTCAAACAAATATACAGTCACTTGTTGCCATCTACTGGCTTAACAATATAACCTTCGGAAGGAATCAAATTAGTTATATCAATAATAGTGTTTTATTTTTATTTTTTATTATAACTATATAAACGGTTTTATTTTAGTACATCATACTTGAGCTATAAAAATGATAGTACAGTGCCAAGATTCAAGAATCAGTGTATACCACCAGATGCTGCTTCTCACACACTTTCTACTATAGAGTTGATGGACTGATCTTCAGGACCAAAATTAGATCATCCAACCCAGCCCTTCTCCAACACTCGGCTCCATCTGTTGAAGCAGGAGAGACAGGCAAGAAGCTCATGGCCACAGAAACTCTGAGCTGAGCTCATCACCTGCTCTGAAGGCGATGTTTTATGTGTGTGAGAGAAAGCGGGAAAGAGAGAGACAGCCAGACTTTCCAGCAGACAAACGACCCTGTCACTGCGATAAGCTTCTCCCGATATATTTCCCCCTCGTTTCTCAGACCTGCAGCGATGCACTGCTGAGTTGCATTTCACACAGAACGCCGCTGCGCCTTTCTGCTGGCCAAGCACTATTCTGTCACTCTGAAGACACAAACTTTCTCTGCAGACGTGGAGCAGAACCACAGACCCACAGATTCCTCACACTGAGACACATTTATGCTTCAGCAGTCAAAAAAACACTAGCCCTCAAGAGCTGCGCTTGCTTCCCTGTCGCCTTGCCTCTGCATAAATGATCTATTTTTAAGTTTTTTAAACGTATTGCATTAGTAATAGAACTGTATGAAATATTTTCAATGATTTATAATAACCTAGAAAAAAGTTATCCTGTGAACCAGTTTGCAGTTAATACCCTTTTTTTAACCTTTGCTAACACCTGATACATCGGATAGCCTACAAATTAACTGTAAAAAAACTGTGAAAATGCTATAGTAAAAACCTGTTAAACTGTTAACGGTAAATTCCCGTAAATGTACAGGAAAAATCTGTGAACTGACATTCCCAGAATTCCCTGCATTGCATTCAAAATTTGGTTTGAATTTGATGTTTTTACTTTAAAATAACTGCGTCTCTTCTTAGTTTTTTTTTCTTATCAGTTATTAGGGTTGTATGTTACAAGTAATGTAATGTTACATTAATGTTTATCGCATATTTCAGTTTAACGAGTCTCACCATGATGGTGTTCAGTGTTTGCGTGAATGACATTGAGCACCTTCTATAAATATTCATATTTAAAAGCTGCTTGTGATGGGCTTTGGTTCATCATGTGACTTTCTCCTCACCACCTGTATTTGGTGTCTATCAGTGTTTTTCAAAGGTGTAAAACAGATTTCAGTACTTTAATAGGTTGGTATATTAACATTATAACAGTTACTGAAATATGGTATTTAACTGTAAATTTAACTTAACACCATAAAACCTACAATATTGTTACTGTATTTTTACGGTTGAATTCAGGCAACTACAGCTGCCGTTTTTTTACTGTCATTTTACAGATTTTTTTGTTTTTTTACAAGTAATGCACTAAAGCAACATTTGTCTATCTATCTAAATACATAGGTACGTCATAGAGTAGCAACACTAGTAACATAATGTAAACTGATAAAAATGATTTACTTTAAAACAATTTTAACTCTAAATTGCTAGTAAATTTCTTTAATGACAAAGAAACATGTAACATTGAATTAAACGTAAAACTTTTAAGTAAAAAGACTGAAATAGCATTTTATTGTAAAATGTACTCTAATAATCTATCAAAAAAATGTAGTGCTAATGTGACAGTTTTAATGAAATCAAAGCAGCAATGGTGTTATTTTTCACTATTGTTGTAATATTGCACATTCAGTTTGACAGCTTTACAACTAACAGACGTGAATTAAAAGCGGCAAAAGTCTTATTTTGATTTAGTGAGGTCCTTAAGAAAATAGCAAAGCTCAGAGAGTGACACTGTAACATGTCTTAGCATGAGATAAGATCCTCTCATCCTCATCTATCCTGTTAGACAGGATTAAAAGAGTGGGATGCGGCTATCTTTAACTTGCACACTGCTCACAAGATGAATATAAGGATATCTTGAGGAAATGACACTTATGTGGCCTTTTCTGCGCATTCAGTCAACGATAAGCATTGTGATATAATTTATTCTCGCTTTACATTTGGTGGCCTTAACTACAAGGTACTTACATTTAAGTTAATAATTTGATACCGTGCACTTATTGTGCACACACGTTTTTACATTGTACTTATGTTTATAAAAATACCTATGTGTAATTACATCTGTAATTAATTTCTGTAATTACATCTGTAATTAATTTCTGTAATTACATTTACATTATATAATTACACTATTGACCTATTCCTTATATCTTAATTCACCCTTAAACCTACCCATACCACAAAACCTGCCCCTAACTTTACCCATATCCCAGCAATACCTTATGAACACAATAAGTACATTGTACTTATTTTTGATGCAAGTACATAAAAGTTTTGGTCACACTTTATATTAGGTGGCCTTAACTACTAAGATCTGATTTGAAATGTGCGTCAAATCCTTTTTCATGGACTGATTTAAGCCAAGCATTTTCTAAACCATCAAGAAGTAACCATCAAGAAAGAGTATTATTCTCAAATAAAATAATATAACTTCGAAAGAAGCCAAGTGGTTAAAGAACTGAACTTTTTATAGTAGCATCTAATCTCACAGGTGTGAACTGTACACCAAATCAATGTGATTCCCCTGCAATCACCAGTATATCCAATGTACCCTTAACTCTGAGTAAAGCTGTCAGAGCAACTGAAATACTGTAAGTTGCATCTGGAAAAAATCTCCAACTTGTTTCAAACTTGCACAGTACACACTTTTGCGTGGTCTCAACATCCTATGGTGTCAGGATTACACACAAATTGCTGACTCAACACACCTGCCATAGGTTTTACAGTGCCGTTGTGTCTTTGATGTGTCTGCCGCCCCTAGTTCAGTGGCTCTGTCTATCAAAATCTGTGGCAACATTCTTCAAAACCTGCATGATGTGCCACTGGCACAGTCTCTGGATGTGTAACGACAGAAGAGAGACAGCTAAACAAAACCAACACAGGACAAACAACAGATTGAAGATGGATGGGATGGAGAGAAATGTTTTATTTGAAGACAGTCATCTAAAAGACAGAATGTGAGAGACACAAAGTACACAATCTGGTCATGAGTGCTAACAGAGATTAACAGACAGATGAACACTACAAACTACTGTGACATTGATGGTTTAAAACATATTGAAAGAATTACAGATGAGTAGTTCATTTTTTCAGATACAAAATGAGTTGATCAATACTGTGATATTGATGAATATAAATCAGTTCTGAAAATGAAAAGGACAATCATGAAATAAAACGACACAGAAATTACAGATGAAATTAAACATTAGATGTTATTCTTCCCTTAACAGAAATATTAGGTTTTGTGGTAGAAGTCATTTTTGGGTTGGGTTGGAAACGATTAAATGAACAATTCTTTTTAAAAATCACTCTACATTTGTTATATATAATCAATAAACTTTGGTTTTATGTGTTGAAAGAACACTTTTTTTCCCAGGGTGCTTTTAATTAGCTACCAAATTGAAATGATAAATTATGGAATGGAAGTTAAAATTAAATTTAATAATTGTTTATTAAATTACAAATGTAAAACTATGCAGTGCTAAATTTAAAAAGCACACAATGTGGTCTCAAAATTATTTCCCCTGAAATCAGTCTATGATTCTGACTTGAACTGCGTACAGTACAGTGAAAACATGAACCTCTGGATTAGACACGGTCTCATTTATGAAAACGGTGTCATCTTAAGGCACTAAGCGGTTTCACTCATATGTCATCTAAATACTAGATCTTGCACGTTTTTCCCAAACCAATACATTTAACATTTAACAAATTCATATTTACAAACGCATTTACTTAACTGATAAATACTTGAATTACAAGTAAATAAACAATTTAAAATATCTACAGGCTTATATATAAGATTTTTGAAGCGACGTATTCCATTCCAGCTTAATAAACCTGTGTAGAAAGCAATTACATCAGCCCGTTTCCTAGCCTCCACCAAAGACCTGTTCACTCATTGTCACCCCAGTCTACCTCTGGTTCATCGTCTAAGCGAAGAATGAGGTAGGAGAGGAATTGGAAGAGGGTTTGGCAAAATAAAGAGGCCATGTAAAAGTAAAAGTCGCTTACGTCGACTTCGCAGGTCTCGCCGGCGAAGGTCATTTCACAGACACACTGGAACTTGTTGACCATGTTCTGGCAGTAGCCACCATTCAAGCAAGGGTTGGATCTACATTCATCAAGTTCAAGTTCGCACCTAAGTGACAAATATATAGTGAAAACCTTTTTATTGTTAACTTAAATAGTATAGCTATTATTGTTGTTAATATTTGGTTCTATAGGTCCTGGCACACTGAGTTCTAAATTTTCATATGTGCTTTTATGTTTTTCCGTATCGGTCATCCTGTCATGCCCTTGTCTTCGTTCTATGTCACAGTTTTGGTTTTGTTTTAGTATTTCCTGTGTTTCCTTATTTGGTCATGTTCCTGTTCTTGTTTAGTTGATTAGTTAACCCTTGCCACCTGTGTTCCTCACCTGCCCTGCATCTTCCCCAGTGTTTAAAAGCCCATTGTATTCTGTCCTGTTTGTGGTTCGTGAAGGTTACTTTTTGTGTATGTAGATGGTTTCTTTATGTCTATCTCGTTCAAGTAAAAGTTAATGTTGGAATTACTCTCGTTGTCTGCGCATCTATCAACATGCACCGTGACACATCCTTTACTATCAAGATGCTTGCTACGGATACGAAAACGCAGACAGTTGTACCTGGTCCAAATTTTTATTTTAATTTTTTGATAATAGACGCAAGTTTTGGAGGCAGTGTGTAATCGTGATTGAAACAACATGAGGTTGTATTTATTTTTCGACGTGCAAAAATTTCAGACAAAAAATTCGGACTCAGTGTGCAATGAACTTAAATATGAACATTCTAAAACTGGTTAATAGTATGCCGTAATTTCTACCCTAAAAAATCATTAACATATGAGAACTTGTGAACAAAGAAAGAATAATAATGAAGAAGGAATAATTACCAGTGACCCGAAAACCCAGGGAGGCAGTCACACATCATGTTGGTGTCAGAACAGTTGCCCCCATTGAAACATGTGTAGTTCTGCTGTTCATCACCACAGATGGACACCGGGAGCTTGGGCGGTCTGGGGATGGGGAGGATGAGGGGAAAGAAAGAAACATAACAGATGATGAAGAATCCATCCTCTCCTCTTGAAAGCCATGTAAGGGGCTACTACCTACTACCCCCCACTGCTTTGTCCCGCACAAAAGAGGATTAGCCCACTATTAGAATAATCACATTAGCATGTGAATGGACCTCTGACCACAAGACAAAGAAAATACAATAAACCATCGCCTTATATGGGATTAACATACAGCTAATATGAAGAATCTGCTATGTATATTAATGTTATTATGTATGGAAAAAATATGATATGACAAATAAAGAATTTGAATAGTGGTTTTCTTTTACATTACAGAGACCTGAGAAATAAAGGATAAAGATATAGTTAGAAAGGAAAAAAAAATGAATGAAGGATAGAAAGGAAAGATAAGGAGAGAAAATAAAAGAAAACAAGGTGGAATGAAAGAAAGTAAAGGATAGCAAGGGAGAAAAGTAAGGAAGCAAATAGAAAGGAGGAAAAAGGAAAAAGATGGAGAGAATGGGTAGCAAAGGAGAAGAAAGAAAGAAAGAAAGAAATGGAGTGGGAAGGAAGAAAAGGAAAGAAAGAAATTGAAAGCAAGTAAAGGATATCAAGGGAGAAAAAAGAAACTGAGAGAAAGGAAAGGATAACAAGGAATTAAAAAGGAAATTATGAAGAGAAAGGATTGGGAGGGAGAAAGGAAAGGAGAAGGAAAGAAAAAATGGAGAGAAAGAGAAGAATAGGAAGGAGGAAGGAAGGGGAAAAATATGAAAGAAAGGTAAACCAGAAATGCAAGAATGAAGAAATAAAGACAGAAAAAATGAAGTAATGCAAGGATAAATATATGGAGAGAATGGAAAGAAAAGATGGAGGTAAGATATGAAGGAGGGAAAGAGGCAAGAAACTAGGGATAGGATGAAGGAAAAAGTAGTTAGGAGGGAAGAAAGACAAGGCAAGTAGGAAATGAGGAAAGCTAGGATGGCAAGAGCAGGGGGTAGGGGGTCGATAGTAAAAAAGGAAGTACAAGGAAGGAAGGGGAGAATAAATAAAGGAAGGATGTATAAAGAAAGAGGATAAATCTGAAAACAAGTCAATAGTAAAACGGCACTTACACTCTCCTGACAACTACGTACCACGGAGCCTCTTCAATCTGATAGCTGTTGTGAGACAGAGGGAACAGGAAAGAGACAAACAAACAGCAAGCGTCATTCTTTTTTTTTAAACAGCAAAACTTAACACCAAAGATCTCTCTAACTCTGCAGTGGGGAAAAGATAGATCTATTATGTCTCCCGGCTGCCTGCAAGGCAGTTTCAAAGGAGTGCTATGAAGCAGTCTGGCAACAAAACATGTTTATGAGATAAATGGCTGCAGACTTGCCTTAGATGCCACCCTGAAGGCCTAACGCAACCACTGGAGGATGGGCACTCTCGACTGAGACTATTATTACCATTACTGCTTTCAAATGACACGTATGGCAACAGACACATCTCTGCAGTCACGCAAGCATAAACAACACCATAAAAGCAATTATATGATTTGCATTACCTTTATAACAAATCAGTCTCTTAGGGGTCTTGATTCATTCAAGTTGCTTTCTTATTTTGATGGGAATCATTGTTTGAGGTTTGTGGCCTGTTTCCATACACAAAGCCTAAATTTCTGCTTTGCATTCTCATTTCTTTGAAAAGTGGAGTAGCTTCTTGAGCTATGGCTTTTTAACACCATGTTGATTTCATATCTAAGGCAAGTCTCTTTTTGACTTGGTTCAATGTTTTGCAGAAAGGACAAACACTATTCCTTGCAGACGCATCTGTAAATTGCCTTGGTGTAGAAGCCTTAAATCAGGTCTTTGGATGCACACAGCCTCCACAAAATCTGCTAAACTTAGACGGTAACTCATAAACCAACTCAGTCAACTAGATTCTTACGTTGAAGAAAGCAGTGCTTTCTTCGCAAAATTCATCACCACAATGCTAGGGTGGTTTCCGTGGTAGCTTACTAAACAGAGGAGCTCACCCTCATTTCTAAAAGATATTTTGGTCCCTAGATATGCCTCGGGTTCCACTTGTAGGGTAAGCCTATGAATTTGTTTTTCACCTTTTTAATCGCTCACCTGTCAAATCCGTGTGCTTTGACAAGCAACTGCACACTTTGAGGGATAACTTATGCTTCTATTACAACAGGATGAAGATGGAACCAGTTACAAGGCAATGTTTAATACTCAGGGTTAGGACTGGATTCCACGAATCTTGAACTGGTGGGCCACGCAGAACCTGAGTTCAACATGTTCCTAGGTCAACATCTTTGTTGACCCTGGAACAACATTGTAATTAGTCAATCAGATTTGAAGAACTTGTTTATAGCTTTTGTGAAGTTTAAGCTTACAGTCTGTGTTTGGTGCTTGTGCATCAGTATCATTCATGTTTCATTAAATCTGATTTTAGGCATTACTCATGGGTAAGGTTAGGTTTAGGTGTGGAGATACGGTCAAGACTAAATTTTTGGATTAAAATATTGTTCCAGGGTCAAAAAAATGTGTTGACCTGGGAACATGTCGTACTCAGCAAAATCAGGATTTGCCACTACTAGACCAGGGCTGGGCAACTTCAGTCCTGAAGGGCAACTGTCCTGCAGAGTTTAGCTTAAACCCTAATCAAACACACCTGCCTGTAGCTTTCTAGTGATATTGAAGACATTGATTGGCTAGTTGAGGTACACTACCGTTCAAAAGTTTTAGAACAGTAAGATATTTAATGGTTTTTAAAGATGTTTCTTATGCTCATCAAGGC